>JAGFMF010011868.1:9547215-9637716 GCA_019455555.1 Galemys pyrenaicus | reverse complement strand
TTGGGTATATTCCTAGGAGTGGGATTCCTGGATCCTATGGAAGTTCCATTCTCAGTAGTTTGAGGAATCGCCATACTGCTTTCCATAATGGTTGGACCAGCTTGCATTCCCACCAGCAGTGTAAGAGAGTTCCTTTTAGAAAGAACATTTTTATTCCTCTAAAAATCCCAACCCCAGTGCCTCCCTGGTTGCGGAGTGGGTTAAGCAACACACTATGAAGCAAACCACAGCTACTGCAGCACGAGTTCGATCCCTGCCGCTGGCCAGGGAGGGGACCCACATGGCATAGCAGACCTCTCCTACCTTGCCTGCTGCTCCCCTCTGCAGTGTGTTTCTGTCAGTCTGCCTGTTCTGCTCCCTGCTCTGTCTCTGGTGAATCCTCTCACCGCCCTGGACTCTGGCCTGTACACCAGCTCTTGTATGGATAAATAAATAAATCTTTAAAAAAAAAATCCCTATCCCTTTGGCCTTCACAGCCCGCCAGCACCAGTGTCCCTCCTAGATCATTTTTATCCCCATCCTTTTGCTGTTTCCAGAATATTCTATAAATGGAATCACATAGTAGAACCGGGCCTCTTGTGTCTGGCTCCTTTCCTTGAACATAATGCTTTCGAGATGTATCCACTTGCAAAATGTATCAGGGTTTGCTATTTCTGCTGCTTTTTATTCCCTCTAGGATATACTATGGCTTCTTCAGCCCTTCACCAGATGATGGATATTCAGGCTGCTTAGTTTTGGACATTATTAGTAAAGCTACTCTGGACATTCACATGGAGGGTTTGGGTGGGCTCCATTTTCATCTTCTCTGAGCAAAGCGGGGCCACTTGGCCAGCATACATTTTACTTCATAAGCTGCTTGCAAATAGGCTGATGACTAGAGATGTTGAGCATTTTATTATTATGCTTTTGAGTGGTTAATTGTTTATTCACACCTTAGACTCAGTTTTTAATTAGGCTATTTGTTTTATCGATATTCAAGAAATCTCTGCATATTTTGGGTACAGGGTCTTTATTACTTACATGTTTTGCAAACATTTTCTCCTAACCATGGCTTGTCTTTTCATTCTCTTAAGAGATTTTAAAAGGCAGACATTTTAAAATTTTGATGAAGTATAATTCACTATTTTTTCTTTTATGACTTGTACTTTTCCTGATAAGGAGTAATTGCTTACTATGTCATAAAAATTTTTCTGCTAAGCTCTCCTCTAGTTTTGGATTTTACATTTGGATCTGCCATGCATTTTGAGTTTAGTTTAATATTCGGAGTAAAATCAGGTAACTTTTTGGTACTTGGTGGCCAACTGTTCCAACAACATTTATTGAAGAGATAATCTTCTCTTTATTGAATTACATTTGCACCATTGTCAAAAATTAATGGATCAACATGTCTGTGGTTTGACTTCTATATTTTCTGGCCTGTCCACTTCAGCTTTTGAATTTGTCTATTATGTTGAGAAAACATATATACCAAAGACAGTTTAAAGCACTTTATGAATAATAACTCTTCTAGTATACCTAACAACACTCAGGGTAGATGCTTATTAAATAGCTCTATTTTATTGAGGCACAGAGAGGTTAAGTAGATTTTCCAAGACCACACAGCTAGGAATTGAAGGAGCTTAATGTACATTTTCTTCTCTCATTATTAATCACCCTTACTATAATTGTTGATGTGGTTGTCTGAATTTGTTATTAGTTGGTAAACTCTCTGAGGCTAGAGTTGTGTCTTTTAGCTTTGTAGTCTGAACACTTAGCAAGAGCCAGCCTTGGGGAGCAGGTTCTATGAAGTGCAGAAATGAATGAATGAATGAATGAGCAAATGCACACAATGTGCACCAAATAGTCACTCTGAAGATTATGCTTTTGGGAACCTCTGCCAGTGGCATTATTCCTAAAGTAAAACTTCCAGGGCCACAGTTGGAAATCAAGGTCAAACAGAATAATATACCATCTCCATGGAAAGCAGAAGACAGTGTGCTTGACTGGACCTTGCTAGCACAGGAGGGCCCAGATCTCAATAGATTGACTTTCACATGCTGGTCTGAGGCTGTTTGGATGAACTCCCAGCCTCAGAGCCCATCCTGGAGTTCTCAACCAGAAAGATGACAGTTGCCAAAGTCCCATGTGGGAAGGAAGGGATGGAGGAATGAGGTAGACTGCCAAGTGCTTGAAGAGGTCAAGGTGGAGTGGAAGGAGATGGCAGAATCCTCAGAACCATGTTGAGTTTGTTTGGGGGAAGAACCAGGGCTCAGGAGTTGGCAGGGCAGATGAAGCTTTTGGTGGCACGGCTATTTGCTGGAAACTGAGGCAATCTGAAAAAAAGCTCAAGGGGATTTTTCTTTTATCATTAAAACTTGCTTGTGGTTAAAACTGTCAACAGAATAGGAGGGTAAACATACAAAGTAAAATTCCTCCAAACCTTCCTAGTGCCTCAAGGAGAATTAGTAAGTTCTGATTCCAGCACATTCAATTATCTATTATTTGTGTCCAAAAATAAGGCAACTTCTTTCCTGTTCCCCTCATCTTTTAGAGTCATCTTACATCCAAGTTCTTCCTAAGGTACTCATATTTCAGAAGCTCATTTCCTTACTTTGTTTTGAATTAAAAATAGCTTCTTTTTACCTTAGCTGATAATAGAATCCTCCTTGCTATGTCTTATTATTTTTTTCTATTTTTTCCCTTTAATTTATATATATTTGACATCAATTGTAATCCCCATCACCATATCACCAGTGCACCATCACCTCAGTCCCCCGTGTTCCCGTCTGCCCTCAACCCTCCCCCTCTTCCCTCCCCACCAAGTATCCCCAATTTGTCCTTGTCTTTTCATTTTTTTGTGTCTTTATTGTTATTGCTATTATTATTATTGTTGTTGTTTTGATTCCTTTCCTTGATCCTTATTTGGTTCCCTTATATTCCTTGCTCTGTTTAAATGAGTTGCGACTCCCAAAGCCTAGGTGAATTAAATCTGAGCATTGAGGTGATCCCCCCACCCGTGCCCCCATGATTCTGTTGTGCAGCGAAACAGTTCAACTGGGCTTCAAGCTGCCTTGTAAGAGTCACTTCTCTATGACTTTTCAGACTGCACCCTTCCAGAGTCTGATAGATGATTTTGGGAATCATGGGGTCTTCTTACAATGCTTCCCAAGATCAGCTAGGGTCGAGGCTTTCTGCTGCCTGGAACTTTGCCATCAATCTTAGTGGGACAAGCAGGTAGAGGATTATCTATCATAATCGGTGTAACAGGATCAAGACATTGACCCAGCTTAGTCATTATCCCAGCATGAATTCACATTTGTAATTAGTGGACACTGTGAGCAAGAGCCCATTAAAAGGCAGTAAGTGAGTAGTGACCCAGTGGTGGTTGTGCACACCTAGCTGCAGGATAAAGGAAAAAGTAATTCCACTAACTGGAATGTGATTGGTTACGGTGGCTCGAGATCCAGCCATGAGGGAGAGCAGCTATGGGTAGATAAAAATCAGCACTCTCTGCTCTGTCAATACATTTTATTGGTGCTTCTGAAACTGGTATGTGCAAAGAAAGCAGGTGAGGATCTTATACAAATGCAGATTCTGATTCTGTGGGTCTGGGGTGGGACCTGAGAGTCTGCATTTCTAACAAGGAACTCGAGTAGCAAGGTGTCAGGTCAAAATGTGGCTCTGATGTGTGCAGAGTTAGAGTAGAATACAGAAGAGTGGAAATTATTTTAAATTCACTTAACTAGTAAGTATAATCAAAAATAGTTACATAAACTAACATATTAAATCCACAGGGGGGGAAACATTCAACTACATACAGGTATCCCCCACTTTCTGAAAATTCACATTATGAAAGACATACGTTAGTAACTGTTTCTGCTAACCAGAAGAAATCCCTAGAGGATTTTCACATTTACAGTGAAAAGTAAGACGTGAAGAACAATACTCAGCATTGGTTTTTCAGCAGCTATTCTAGAGGCAGTGTGCACAGTGAGAGAAACCCCACCAAGCTCCTCCTTTGGGAACTATTTTATATATATATTTATATTTATATATTATATATATTTATATATTTAGTCATCTCATCATTCTTGCTTTGCTATATGTTAGTGTTATTTTAGGCTTGATGTAGTTATTGGGTGTGATTCAATACATTATTTTTTTTGGGAACTCAAAAATGTCTCCATTATAACTTCTTTGCTTTATGCTGTTTGAGTTTACCAATGGTGTGTCATGGGAAATCCTACTTCCCAACAGTGGAAGAAACCTGTATTTAAGTTTATGTATTCCAGATGGCTCAAATGATTTTGTATTTACTAGAACCCTTATTCCTAGGAACGGAATTTTACCTTATTTGTGGGCAAATAGTCCTTATTTTGTGCAATAGTCCGGAACATGGAGTTTCTCCTTCAGGGATTAACATCTGTAAACATAGATCATTCTCTGTAAGTATAAAACAGGTGGCAGAAGGAAGGAAGGTGCATGAAATAGGAAGTCAGAGAAAAATCTGTGCTGATTAGCAGCTGCCTTCATCAGAAAAATGGATATAATATTATTACGTACCTCAAAAAATTGCTGTGCAGATAAGAGGAAGAAATGTGTGGCAAGCATATAGCACAGGATTTTCTACAAATCACTCGAGGTTGCTGTTTTCATTATTGTGTTGTTATCCATTCAAGAGGGCCTGCCTAGAAGGATGGCTGGACATTTTTAGAATAAAATGGATTCAAAGATCTTTTTATTCATTAATAGTATGAAATTAATAACTGCATAAATTTCACATGTAAATATTTCCTACATACTTTATTATATCAGCTTTTTCTTTCCTTTTATTGCTTGGGTTCTCCATCATCACATATTGATACCACCTACTCCTGTTTAGCCCATATTAATAACCTAAGTTTTAGGCTTTTTCTTAAAAAAAAACCCCTGCTTTATTGAAGTATAATTCATATAACAATCTTGCATATATTTAAACTAAAAAAATTGGTAAATTTTGGCATATAAACACCTACAAACCCATTACTACAATTATAATAATGAACTTATCCATTAATTCCCAAAGTTACAGACCCTCTTGCTTCCCTTGTGGACCCTCAATAACTACCAATCTACTTTCTGTCACTCCGAAGTAGCTTGTCTTTTCCAGAATTTCATAATATTGGCATAAATATAGTAAGTGTTTTTTTGGTTTCTTTCATTTGCATAATTATTTTGAGATTATTCATGAGACTTCATATATAAACATTTAGTGCTATAAATTTTCTTCTAGTAGCATAGTAGTATTGTTGTATTTTCATTTTTATTCAGTTCAAAATGTTTTCCTATTTCCTTTTTGATTTTTTCCCAAGTCCCTTGGCTTATATGGGGGGGGTTGTCATTGTTTCTAAATATTTCTGTATTTTCCAGAAATCTTTTTGTTACCAATTTCTAATTTAATGCCATTATTGCCAGAAAACTATTTTGTATAGATTAAATCCTTTCAGATCTGTTAAAACTTGTTTGGTAAGTTGGAATATGGTCTATCTTTGATTTCAGTGTATAGTCACATTTTTTAAAGATTTATTTTTATTATTTATGCATACAAGAACTGGGGTGGAGATTAGAGGTGTGGGGGTGGGGTGAGAGGATATACCAGAGACAGAGTGGGGAGCAGAACAGGTGGATCTACTGAAATACACTGCTGAGGGGAGCAGTAAGCGAGAGAGAAGTCTGCTGAACCTTGTGGGTCACCTCCCTTGCGGGGATTGAACTCATGCCACAGTGTCTGGTGATAGCTTGATAGTGCTGAGACTTTAACCCCTGCACCACCAGGGAGGCCCAATGTTCAGTGTATATTCTGTTTGTGTTGGATGAAGTAATTCATAAACATCAGTTGGGCAAGGGGTTGATAATGTGGCTGTGGCTAAGATCATCTACACTCTTATTGATTTCCTGTCTATTCTATCAATTATTATGTGAGGGGTAGTAATACTTTTTGCTTCAATTCTGGATTTCTGTTTCTTCTTGAAATTCTATCAATCATTGCTTCATGTATTTAGAAACTTGATTACTACTTGTAAAAATGATTAGGATCGTTATTCTTATTGATGACTTAAATTCTATAATTATGAAGTGGCTGTTTTTCTACACGGTAATTGTCTATACTTCTTGTAGTTAGCCTATACTTGGGTGTTGCATTTTGTATCCAATCTGACAATCTTTTTTTTTTAAACTAGAGTATTTAAACGAATTACATTTAATGTGATCATTGATATGGTTAGGTTTATATCTAGCATCTTGCTATTTTCCACTTGTCTCATCTTTTATTTGTTCATTTTCTCCTTCTTTTTTTTGCATTAATCGAATATTTATACAACTTCTTCTTAAAATTTCCTTTTTTGGGTTTTATTAGTCACAGTAGTTTGTTTTGTTATTTTAGCTGTTGCTTTAGGGGTTATAGGATACACTTTTAACTTATCATAGTGGCATAATACTACTTACATACAGTATGAGAATTATTCAATTGTCTTCACTGTTGTCTTTTGTGGTATTGTCATATATTTAAATTACATATATGCCATAAATACTACATATATAGTAAATATGTTATTATTTATTTTTAAATAATGAATTAGCTTTTGAAGAGATGAAAGTAATAAATCTTATATATGTTTATCCGTGCAGTTACCATTTTTTTTTTGATTTATTTATTTATGCATACAAGCACTGGGGCACAGACCAGAGGTGTCGGGGGCGAGAGGATTCACCACAGAGAGCGGGGAGCAGAACAGGCAGATAACAGAAGTACACTGCTGAGGGGAGCAGCGGGCACAGCAGGAGAGGTCTGCCGCACCATGTGGGTCCCCCTCCCTGGCTGGCAGCAGGGATCGAACTCATGCTGCAAGTGGCTGCGGTTTGCTTCATAATGCGCTGCTCAACCCACTGCGCCACCAGGGGAGGCCCCCAGTTACCATTTCTAATGTTCTTGATTTTATTTCATTGGGTATATTGAAATTTCCATCTGATATCATTTTCCTTCTCCCTAAAGGGATTGCCTTTCCTATACATCATAGTTTGTGCCTGATGATAAACTCTGTTTTTGTATGCCTGAACATGTGTTTATTTTGTATTCATTAAAAAAATATTTTAAGTGTGTTTAGCATTTATGGAACACAAGTTCAAATACTTTACATATTTTAACTCATTTAATCCCAACCAATACTTTTGGAGATAAATAATGTCATTACCCCTATTTAACAGCAAGGAAGCTAAGTTAGAAAGAGATTAAACCACTTGCCCTACTCAGTGGGGAAGCTGGGTTTCAAAGCCTGCTTGATGCTAGTAACACACTTTGTTTCATGCTAGTTTGTGTGTTTGATGCTAGCTTAGGTAGCAACTTGCTTGATTTTACTTAATAGTGTATCTTGGATATCAGCTTAGCACTTAGAGATGATCTCATTTTATTTTTCAGTCACACAGTTTGAAATGACCATAATTAATTTTTCTAGTACTGATGGACATTTAAGTTGTTTCCCCTGGTCTGCTATTATAATGTTGCAATGGACAACTTTGAATATACACAGTTATTTTTGGTGATGTGTGTAAGTCTATCTGAAGAATAAAATAGAAGTTATTCATTCAAGAGAGTGTATCTGTACATTTCTCCCTCACCCAGATGGAGTCAATTTATAAATTTATACTCTCAACAACAATGGGAGAGTAGGAGGAGATTTTTAAAGGATATTACAAACACTGCTCTGGGCATAATTCACATGATATTTCAAATGACAGGTCATTGTTTTCCTTCTTCTCCCCAACTTCTTCCCTTTCAGATTTCAACATGAAATAGGAAAATTCAATAATCCCACTCCAATTGGAAAATGCCAAATAAATCATGAGATTTTTCTTTCTTAGAGACATTGCTTTAATTATCTGGATGTAGTAATTATACCAACTGGGAACCCGATTCAGACTGTTGGCTTCTCCGCAAATGTTCACTCATCATGGGGGAAATAAGAACATTTCCAATTTCTTTCTGGAATACAGAGGTATTAACAGTGCTGGGAAAGTGACAGCTTTCTATTCCTATAGCATCTTAAATACAACCCCCCCAAAAAAAAACAGCTCGGAGCAATGCAAAGGTCTTGGTTCCAAGCATCCAGGGGTCTTGCTTCATTTGTTCTCTGCTTCTTACATTTCCCCCTCGAACAACTTATGGGTTTAGCAGACGAGGGGTAAACAACACGCCTCTCTCCAACCCAGTTTGAGGACAGAAATATTTTCCCCTATTGCCATCTTTCTAAGATATGATTAGACATATTGAGTTTTATGAAAAGCCCTTGTTTTCCCATCCTGAAAATAGCTGAATCCTGGACCTTTCATGTAAATACTAAATCTACCTAACTTTACACATTTCTGAATAAAAATAATAAGCCTGGCCAATAATAATTGTAGACTGGAACATATTTGTTCAGAAGGGTACTGGATAGGGAAATTTTGTAGTTATACTCAGCAAATGGCTCTCTGCCAACAGAATGTCTTTCTTTAAAGCTCCACAAAAATATTTCTGGGGAAAATAAAAAAGGCATAATCTGTGGAATGCTGAATGCAAACGATTCCACATGACCTAATTAAGCGGACCGCCATGGAGGTTATTTCTAAAATATTCAATAAAATGAGCCTCATTATAGCTGTTTGGGGAAAAGGGGCCTGTTTGTTTTGGAGGTGCAAATTCCAGATAGTACAATATTAAAAGAATATAGATTCAAAAGCAAAAGAGGTTACTGTGAAGAGCAGATAAATGAAGTGTGAGCACATTTAGTGTTCAGATAATTTTCTCCCATAGTTACAATATCTGGTGCTGCAGCCACATGTGAGATGGAAGCAATTCTTTTTTCACAGTACAGAAACTAGGTTTAGGTCGCCTATTTTCCATCTAATTTCCTTGATGTGTGTCTTAATAATATTGAAGACTTGTCACTGGATTAGGAATGTAAAGGTACTCAGTTATATGATTGAACAAAGAAGATGATTAGTCTGTGGCTTCCAGTCAATTAACATATCTGTCCATCCATGCATCCACCCATGTACCCACCTGTCCATGTTTTCATTCAAATGCTTATTGAATGTCTGCTATATCCCTGGTGCTGTTCTAGGATCTAGAGACACAGCATGGAATAAAATAAATATGGTCCTGTTCCTCTGGTGCTCATAGTTCAGTAGAGGCAGGGATGGACAGAGAAAGACAGAATAAGTATATGATATGTCTGATAAGACTAAACGGTACATGAAAGATGAAGCCCACTAAGGGGATAAAGCCTGATGGAAGATTGTGTGTTGTGTGTACATATGTGCACCTATGTATGTGCGCAGATCTATGTGCACTATTTAAATATAAACCAGAATGAACTTAGAAAAGCATGAGGTTACTAGGGACAAAGATCACTGGAGGTCATGCAAAGGCCCTGAGGTGAGAATGAACTTGAAATAGTCAGGAATGACAAGATGGCCAATTTGACTGGAGCAGAGTTTTCCAGGAGGAAAGCACTGGCATCCAGAGTAGAGAGGCATTATGCCCAGGTGACGGTTTACGTTGCTAGAAGGAGAGAAGAAAATAGAGGCCTTCATGTTGTAGTGCCTTGATATGATATAGGTTTTATTTTTTATTTTAGTAGAATATTATTATTTCTGTAAAGAACAACCATTGTTTTACATTCTTGTTAATTTTTTGACAGTATAGGATTTCTCCGTCAAGTGTGATCACTCTAGTTTTCCCACCACCAACGCACCTGTGGTCCGCCCCAGTCCAATGTGCTCTCCCCCTTTTCTTTTCTATTCTTTTTTTTTTAAAAGATTTATTTATTTATGCTACAAGAGCTGGGGTACAGGCCAGAGTCGCGGGAGGTGAGAGGATTCACCAGACAGAGGGGGAGCAGAACAGGCAGACTGACTGAAACACACTGCCCAGGGGAGCAGCGGGCGAGGCAGGAGAGGTCTGCTATGCCATGTGGGTCCCCTCCCTGACCGGCAGCAGGGATCGAACTCGTGCTGCAGTGGCTGCGGTTTGCTTCTTAGTGCTTTGCTTAACCCACTGTGCCACCAGGGAGGCCCACTCCCCCTTTTCTTATCCTTCCTCTTCTTCTTCCCCATCTCCCTCCCTTCCTGGAAGCCTCAGATCTATGGTCAGCTTTCAAGGTTGATTTTAAAGTTTGTAATTGACCCTTTGCTTGGTTTCTCTATCTGGTATTTTTCTTTCTCCTGTTGGTTTATTTCGCTTAGCATCATCCCTTCCAGCTCCATCCATGCTGCTGCAAATGGCATAGAGTTTATCTTTTTTGATTGCTGAATAGTAGTCCATTGTGTGATATACCACATCTTCTTAATCTACTTCTCTGTCGATGGACATTAGGCTGTGGCCATATCTTGGCTATTGTGCAGAGTGCTGCCCTAAACACAGGAGTACACATTTCCTTTTGAATGAGTGTTTTTGTGTTCTTTGGAGAGATTCCAAGGAGTGGAATTGCTGGGTCTCCTTTTAGCACTTTTTGAAGTGAGGGAAATATCCCAAACCTTGGTGCTATGGTGTTACTGGCCGTATGTGCTTGTGAAAACCTGAAAAGTGTATATTTACTGTATATAAATTATGGTTTGATAAGTCTGACCTTAAAAATATTCCCTGTAACTTCTGTATAGATTGAGAGGGGCTAAAGTAAAAGATACATTAGAGACTATTGTAAAAATTCAGGTGAATACCACCTTTCTATTTCTAGCCTTCCTTCCAACCTACTCCAATCCCACTATTCCTTGCCAGACCGGGGCAAGAGCCTACTGGCTCATTTCTGCAGTTCTGTTCATAATCCATTGGATGCTATTCTCTGTACATGGAAGAAATTGTTTTGAAACTTTTTTTTAACAAATGTTTGTGGAATGCTTACCAGATGCCACCAATTTAAAATCTGTGGAGTCTACTAGGGAATAAAACATCAAAAGTTTTATTTTGAGACTATTTAAGTGTGTTTATGAATGAAATTACCTAAACTCCTACTTGAACCTTTAAACATCAAAAACAGGCTTAAAAATATTTCTGCTGGAGCCTCCCTGGTGGTGCAGTGGGTTAAGCAATGCACTATGAAGCAAAGCGCAGCCACTGCAGCACGAGTTCGATCCCTGCTGCCTGCTGGGGAGGGGACCCATATGGTGTAGCAGACCTCTCCTGCCTCACCTGCTGCTCCCTCCAGCAGTGTGTTTCAGTTGATCTGCCTGTTCTGCTCCCTACTCTGTCTCCTCTCACTTCCCGCGACTCTGGCCTGTACCCCAGCTCTTGTATGTATAAATAAATCTTTAAAAAAAAATTCTGCTGGGAAGAGCACAAGGGACTGAGGTGATGGTGCATGGGTGAAATGGTGGTGGGAACTCCCTGGGGACTACAAAGAATGTAAAATATAATTAAATAATTAAAAAATATTTCTGCTGGGCCTCCCTTATTATTTTATAATAATAAAAAAATTATTCTGGTGGTGCAAGGGGTTAAGTCACAGCACTATGAAGCTATACACAGCCACTACAGCATGAGTTCAATCCCCAGCCAGGGAGGTGACACATGTGGTATGGCAGACCTGTTCTCTCTTGCGCACTGCTTCCCTCAGCAGTGTATTTCAGTAGATCTGCCTATTCTGCTCCTCACTGTATCTGGTGAATCCTCTCACCCCCTGTACCTCTGGCCTGCTTCCCAGTTCTTATATGCATAAATAAATAAATCTTAAAAAATATTTCTGCTATGAAACCATGGGTAAAAGAGAAGAGAATACCAATACAAGCAGAAGAATATTTCAACAAAAAATATATGCGTAGTTGGTAGTTGGAATCAGAAACTAAGTTTTGTGATTTATTAATATATTACTTACACAACACATTTATTATCATAGTAATGTATTTCTGATGTATTTTAATTAAAAAACAACTTACCCCGTATACTTTTGAAAAGCTTCCACACAAAGGATTTAGACTTCCAGGACTCACTCATTTGCTCTCTTGGGGTAACAGCAGCTCCAGTTAAGACTACCTGGCCTTACCTGGAAACAACCTAAATGCCCAAAAACAGATGAGTGGATTGGGAAGCTGTGGTACATATACACGATGGAATTCTACTCAACAATCAAAAATGAAAAACTAGACGCATTCATAGGAACATGGATGGAACTGGAAGGGATTATGCTCAGCGAAGTAAGTCAGAAAGCAAAAGAAAAATACTAGATAGTTTCTCCCGTAGGAGGAATATAAAGGAACCAAATAAGGATCAAGGAAAGGAATAAGAACAATAATAACAATAACAATAAAGACACAAAAAAAGAAAAGACAAGGACAAATTTGGGACATTTGGTGGGGAGGGAGGAGGGAGAGTGTTGAGGGCAGATGGGAGCACGGGGGACTGAGGTGATGGTGCACTGGTGATATGGTGATGGGGAATATATGGGGATTACAATTGATGTCAAATATATATAAATAAAAAAATATAAATAAAAGGACTACCTGGCATTTGCAGGAGCTAAAAGAATCTGATGATTTGTTTTATCTAGAAACAAGGTCCTGTGCCAAAGTTGAAACTTGTTTCTGTAACTTGGTGAAGGCTGCACACAAATTCCTACTGACCATCCATGGAGTTTATGACTTTTGGAGGAAGGGCAAGTCTTGCAGTGGGAAGAAACTCATTAGTGGTGTCACTCTGAGGGTTCAGGTTTCCATGAGCACGGGGCACACAATCTGGAGAATAGCCTCAGTGAGCAATACTGCGTGCTGATGAATAGACACACCGCCAGAACTGAGATTTGTAATGCACGGGGTCTCCTTCCCGGAGTGGGAGGCTAAGCTGTGCATCTTCCCTTATATTTTCCTCCAGAGCCGTGGGAGCAAGGTTATCAGTTCATTTACGCGTCCCATTTCCTTCCAGCATCCTCGCACAGCCTTGCAATCTAAGTTACTAATGTCACCCAGGCTAATTTTCAGAGTGGGGTGGAGAGAATTGGTAGATGATGGATGAGCGTAATGATCTGGGTCAGCATCAGATTGGTAGATGGTCTGGGCCAGAATCTTCCTCAATAGGAAGCAGTGTCTGCATTTGAGGTGTCAGGGGTTTCATCTTGGGCACAGCCCTTTTATCCATGGTGTGTAGCCACTCGGACAGCTGGAGGGTGCTGAATTAGGAAGCGTACTCTGCAGATAGCACAAAAAGAAACACAATTAGGTTCGATCCTATTCCTTTGCCTGCCTTGAGGAAATTTAGCTGCTTGCTCCAGCTCAAGATTGGCTATTTGATATAATAACATTTTCTGGGTAACCAACAATGACTTTTTTTTTCTTTTCTGCGAGTCTCTTATGTCTGTCAAGAACTCTGGAAAGCCTGAGATTTTATTGTGCTTGCAGGCAACAACTTACCCTGCGACAGTTTCTTAGAGGCTGGCAGGGAACAAGGAAGCTGGGTCAGAGACAAAGGGTTTTATTTTTCAGGGCTGGAAGCTAGGGTGATCGCATGAGTGTCCTGCTCCCACCGGGCTCCTTTTGCTCAAATTCCACAGGAGTGATTGGAAACAGGCCAAGTAGAGGTTGCCCACTCAGGGGGTTCATGGTATAGCTGAAGAACCCCGAACTTAAGAAACTCCAGTCTTTTAAAGGGAACTGCTATCCAACCCTTGTCTGATGCGAGAAGTTATTTTGATTACCCTGACCAGGAAACAAATTTGCTCTCTGCCCCAAGGGCGCCACTACCTTTGTCTTCCAAAGTCTGTGTTCCCTCAACATCCTTGGGAAGAAAAGTTTGGGACAAGCTGTATAGATACATGAGAAACCTAAGGAGAAGCTCTCCACCATTTCAGGAAGGACAGCGGCCCAACTCTCACTGGTGTTCCAGTGCCCATTTCCACTGCCAATGTGAAATATGAGTTGTTCTTGAGGATAAACAAAATAAAAATTCTTTATTGGTTCAAATGTTCAAACAAACACATAAACAGTACCATGAAATTTTTCTTCAAGAGGACTGTCTAGGATCATAGAATGTCATTATAGTTAACATCCCTCCCATTCAAATGCCAATTAAAATATGATTTATTTCAAGCAAATGTCTTATTTACTTTTAATGAACAGCATGCTCTGTCATTCACTGTATTTATGTTGGAAGTAAGATCATTAAAGCATTATTTGTCTTCTGTGCTGTTAAATGAAGCCAGTCCCCCCCCCCCCCAATTTCCTCTAATTTGAGAGGAGCTCGGAGAAAAGAAAATAATGGGATCTTTTATCTTCTAGATAGTGGAGGTTCATCTAAGATATGGCTATTTTAATTGCTTTCTCATTTTTGTGAACGGTTGCTTCATTTTTACAAAAGAAAAAGAACATTTCATGAAGACATTAATAAAAGGCCCCACTTCACCATCTTCCCACTTCCGATTTTTCTCCCTGCCGTCTTCTATATCGGATATTGTAATTATACGACTCTTTCAGGCTGATCAGTGTAGCATGCAAGAAGGGCTGGTTATTTCAAATATCTCCTAAATTTTGTTCTCTTAACTGATTCTTTTTTAGAAATTTATTTCTTCAAATGGCTATAAATTATCTCAAGTAATAGTTCTTATTGACAGTTTATCACAGTTACCTTTCCAAAAATTTAAATTTCTAGACCATATGTAATTTAATAAACCCCAAGCTTATTTTACCAGTATTTTGTGTCTTTTTGAAGAATAAATGGATAATCCTACACGATCCTTTGACGCACTGACAAAGAGGTTTTTTTTCCTATCTTGGAAATCATTCACAAATATTATTCCAGCAGGTTTTTTTCCTTAATATTTTATTTTTCTTTATGGAGCTTTTAAAGAAAAGAGAAAGAAAATCTGGGGATTTTCTCTTCCATATATATTGAAATGTTTGGTGCCAACACACAGTTAAAATAGCACCTCACAGTGATCTTTGTTAGAATCACAACACAGATGTTCCCCACAGTGGTCCTAGAGGCACCTTGAGTAGGCAGGGTGACCCACCAGTTCCCTTCCCTTAGAGCTGCTTTATACAGGTTGTGTAGTTACCATCTAATTATTGCTTTTATTATAGGTTAGTGTTATCTGAGGATTGGTGTATTACTTGCAATGATCCGGGAGGTTACTTTTCGTTCTGGGAATGTTGAAACTTTTTCCCTGTAATATACTGTGATTGCTTTTTTGCATTAAGGCATTTCAGCTTAGAAAAGGTTCCTTAGAAACCTACTTTTGGACAGTGAGGAAAGACTAATGTGTAACTACAGGACCCCAAGAGGAGCAAACCACCCAAAAACCAGACTCCTGGTCTCTCCAAAAGGTATCATTCAAGTGCTTCTGAACTAGGGGTTCTTTCCTCAAGTCCTGCTTTTGCTTTCATCTTCTTTATTCATTGACCAGTATAATTGAACATTCTGAGTTATTATAAGGCAGAGCACCAACCACATCAACTCAAGACTGAATTAATTATTAAAATGATCACCACAATCATTAGGTTCCTACATAGAAAAATAATAGGCACATATTTTTACGATTTCTCTACAGTTCTAATTACTTTCTTGTGACGGTTCTCATTTTTACCCCATTAAACAGAAAAGGTTAAAGAGCGTAGTTTCACTTCAGGACTTTTTAGTAGCACTTTAAATTTTTTTTTACAAAGGTGTCTTCTTTCTCTCTACTACTATACAGTAAATAGGCAGAGAACCCTAAAATGCTGCAAAAGAGGATAAGGGGGTCTGCATAAACTGTTCCCAGTGATAACTGTCAAATCACCCACCTACGCTGAAGTGCTGATGTTATGTGTTCATGTCTGCTCATCCCTTCTCCCTGGCTAGGTGGGCAATCTTCCCGGAAGAAACAGAGGCCCCAAAACAACCCCAGCCTCTCTCAGCAGTGATGGCAGGGCACCCACAGTTGATGCCTGATACAACCAGTGCCTCTTGATGCATAAGCTGGATGCGAAAATAACAACATCACAAAAGACAGTTCTGCTCCTGTGAGTCATTTTCCTGATTGATCTAATTTACCTTGAAGGTTAATGTATTCTAAACTAATTCAGAGATTAATAACCACTTAAAGATATATGAAAGACATTTAGCTCTTTGTGAGCAGTATGTCATAACCTCGTTTATTGCCTCTTCAATGACTTTGGGAGTTATTTGATGTGATTTAAAGGGAAATTTGATTGTAGGATATAGAGAGTGACAGGTGCAATGCGTAAAGAGCTTTGGACCTTATTCTTGTTAATAATAAAAACAAGCATGTAATTTGATTTTCAATAATGTGATCTTCAGAAGCAAATATTTATTTTCAAGGTGGAAATCATTTTTATCTATGGAATGGAGATAATTGAATATGCTGTTTTGCTAAAAGGGAAAGATTGCTTTTAGGATAAAAAGTGACACACGTGTTTTTAGTTCACCTCATTTCATTTACTTAATCACAACAGCCAGCCACTTGCTGAGCAATCCCTGCCCATGGGCATCTTAAATAGAGGCTAATAAAGAATGTTTTCCCCTCATTTTCATGCTGTTGAAATGCACTCACTAGTATAGTGTGGCTAATCTCATTTGGGCATGCTTAAAGGTGAACTCTCCAACCCAACCAAGGTCAGATCACCCCCAACAAATTTCATTTTCTCCCCTTTCTAAGATATTTCCTCTCAACTTTTATTTACTGTCTTTTCTGTTGTTCTTTTCTATCCATCTACTCTACCACCAATTCCAAAGTTCAGTGAGATTGCAACAGTGAAGGAAGAATAAGGGGGGCATCTGTTACAATTTGTGGTATTTGGAGGGGCTTGAGATGAAAAATAGGATTTCCCTTACTGCTACATTGAACTAAGATCTGTAGTTGTTTGAAGATGATTTAGTTGACTTTAAACTTTTTGGGAAAACCCTCCTCCTCTTCTTTCTTCTCAGCCCCAATTCACTATACTAAGCATTTCCTCTGAATTGCCTCTTCTGCAATGTGTATATGTACACATATATGTTCCTTTTGCTATGTGTGTGTGTGTGTGTGTGTATCTCCAAGAGGAAAGTGACTTTATTAACTCCCATTTAAAAAAAGGAAAACTGACCTTTCCTATTTCCCTATGTTTCCTCCTAAGACCAAGAGTGAAAATAAGAGGTGCTATGTACTGTCATAGCTTTCAAACAAGACAGTGTGGGCGCACTGGGGAAAAGAGCCCTGTGTTTGATAGCCAGGTTTTAGAGGTTTTGTGCTTCTACTTAGTTGAAGAGGGTAATGAAAGAATGGGAAAAAGTCCGCAGACTGAGGAGTGTTCCTGCATCTCTAGCGAGTGATGCAGCTAAGATGTGGGAGTTAGATCCGTGCCATTGTGGAAGGTAGGAAGCCTGGCTTGTACTTATTTGAATCTACCGATAGGGGTCGCTGAAGGGATCAAGAAGCGGTGCAGTGTTAGGTACAGCTGGTGTCCTTGGAAGACCCACAAACCCTCCCCTCGTCCCCACCAAAACACCCAGACCTGTGACTCAGGAAAGGCAGCATTTAGATGCTGCCTCAAAAAAGGCAAGGATGTCAGGAAGCTGGGGAGGATGAAGGCTCCCTGCAGTCAGGAGACACTTTCCTTCTTCCTGTCCTTGTCCCAGCCCCCAAGGCCAGTAGCATTACAGCCCAGGAGGTGGAGAGTGAGGTGGAAGGAACAGTCCATGCTAGTCGCCAATTCTAGCAGCCACTATCCACAAACCTAGCATGCTATGGGAGGAGGGACCTTGGAATTAAATATGAGATTGACGTTTTAGATTGCAGTGGACTGAGTTTTAGTGGCCAGTGTGATCAAGAATATTTGAACCTATGGAAAGACTAAGTCACTCAGAAGGAGTGGTTTTCGGCAAGTTTCTGTTTATACTCCTCTCAAGAGTTGACTCCAAGAATGAGGAGATGCCCCAGATCTGTAAGAACATTTCTAAGGAGAGGTCACATTTTGACTGTCGTACCTGCAGGCACTCTGCCATGTGTCTCTTTGATACAATACACAAGCTAACATGTCTGCAAAATATATTTGAACAAAGAAACATAATAATAAAACAAACGACCTTCCCATCCGGTTTAGGAAGCGCATTTCCACCTTTATCACTTGGTTCCTTGCGTGTTCCTCTTGGTCTCTTCCTTTGCCAAATTGATTTAATGCTGACAATTATTTTGCTTATGGTTTACCTTGATTAAAAAAAAAAAACCACCAAAACACAGCACTGCTCTTTAGGTGGCTGAGGGCAAGGGACTCCAGGGGACATTTTTGTCTCTGGAATACAAGGTTCTCTTCTTGGAATATCAGCTGCATCCCACCTGAAGTGCAGCTATGGTGGGTCTTAGTCTCTCCGTCTAGCTTGTTGTCTAACAGAGTTGTTGCACATAACAAAATGTGTGACTATTTCAGTGTGGGATGCAGATGATTCCATGAAGACTGTGACCGTGGTTACATTTAAGGAGTGTATTCTGTGGATCAGGCCTTGCCTGTTTGTCTTTTTCTCTTTTTCTAAGAGTGATCAATATCCTGTGAGGACAATTCTCTGAACACTGCTTTATAGGTGAAAAAGCCAAATCAAAAAGAAGTGTAGTCATTTGCTGCAGCTACAGCTACACACAGCTACACAGAGCTTGGATGGATGCCTGCTCTTTTGGGTGACCACGTCTGCTCTCTTTCCATTGTGCAAACTCGTCTCCATCTCTGCAGACTCAGCTCAGGTCTGGGGCTTGTGATATAATTAACCTCCAGAGACTTCCAAGTGGCTTGTTGGTTGACACAAGCCTGGCGTCTGATTCCTGGCACTGCTCGGCTGCTAAATTCAAGGCTCTCTATAGCTATCTTTGCAGTGACATAAACTATATCTTTAATTAGTAGCTGATAAGAAAATGACTTAAAGGAAAAACTGTTTCAGGAGCTTGAAACTGGTTACTCATCTGCAGTTTGTGTTGCCCAAACATAGGATGGACAGTGTGAGACATGCTAAGAAAATGATTATCTCCACCAGTTATTGATTCTTCCACCATTCAGAAATGGGAAACTGAACAGAGTGATTCATGGAGACCTATCAACAAAGACGAGAAATCACATGTCTCCATAGTTATAGTCCCCCTTTGCCACACTGAATCCAGATAAATTTCACAATTAAACCAATTATCTGATGTGGGTACTATGCCCCAGTCAAATGCTGAGAAAAGCATTAATCGTCAACAACAATAATTTATCATTGATAAGATCCTTTAAGTTGTGCTTGTCACCCAAAAAATGTTCTTTAAAAATGCTGCAAGGTTTCATATCTCTTCTTTCACAATGAATTATGAGCTCAATTTCTTTGGAGCTTGAGTCTTTTTAATTGGAAATTCCCGTTGCAGGACTTTTAACATCTGGAGGGTATTCTAATATCATGCTTCATCTCCTCGAATCTCTTCTGACTATATACATTATATGTATGTGCACAGATATGTTAATTTGGGAATTTTGTTTTACTGTTGTTTTTATTACAATTATTGGTTGTTTAAATGACTTGGCGAGTTACTTAAGGAAAACTAAATCTCTTTCCATGGAAACTAGACACACTCGTTTTTGAGAGGTATTTTATATTATTATTGAAGTAACAGTGCATTGGAACATTATATAAGATTCAGATCTTCATCACTGGGAATCAGTCTATATCACATTAAGTTCACCATAAAAAGGCCAGGTCTGCCCTTCTCCATGCTAGTGTCCCCTTTGTCCCGATCCAGTGCCCCTTCCCCTTGCCTCTTCTGGTAACCACTAGTTAGTCTTAGAGTCCAAAAGTTTGTTTTTGTTTTATTCATCTATTTTGTCTCTATACCATATATGAGTGAAGTCACATGGTATTTGTCTCTGTAAGTCTGCTTTATTTTATGAAGCATAATTCCTTCTAGGGTTAGGAGTTGTTTTAGATTGGTATTGGAGTTGGAGTTCCAGAGGCAACAGTTTTTAGCTGGGTGACATGGGATAAAACTTCATTTTCCTAAATCTTATTTCTTCCTTCCACCTCCTTCCCTTCCTGCTCCTCCCTCCATCTCTCCCCCCTCCCTCTCTAACACTTGACTACAGAATCTTTTATCCTGTAATTATGTTTATTATCTATCTCTGCCCTTTTAAAAGACCGATTTTATAAAGACAGAGTTTTTGAGCCGATTGTTTACTGCTGTATCTTCAGTGTCTGAAAAACAGAGTTAGTGACTGTCTGCTAGAACTCAGGGACATAAGCATAAACTCTGAAAAATGAAATGATCTCACTTTAATATAGTTTCAAGGAAACCTTTGCATTCAGTTTTTGGTGTTTTGTTTTATTTATTTATTTTTTTTTTGTCCCAGCTCAGGCCTATTCTGGATTCGGGACATCTTATTTTTTAACTTTTTATTTTATTTTTGCTGTTAAGAATTTATTTGAATAACAATCATGTCAAACAGGGTGGCATCCAATAGGGAATGGTTAGGAGTTCTCCCTGGACTTGAGACGTTAGACTATTATGTTCAGAGACTTGAAAGATTCCTGCAGTTCAAGGGGTTTTGTTTTTAGACATCATTAAAAATCTGCTTATTTTTCTCAGTGACTATAAACTTTGGGATATTTGCTTGCTGGTGAGAGAAGGATGAATCAAATAGCTTTTTGCTTAAGTAACTTTTACCTGAATTTAATTTCATTTATACATAGCTTCAGGATGAGGTTGCTCTAGGTGTCTGATAATGAGCAATGCAGAGGCATAGTAGCGTTCATAATGGGAGGGAGACCATGATTTTGGTCTCCTTTTTGTTTTTTATTGGCTATGAGTTTTCTTCTTTGCTGCATTTCCAAAAAGATGCTGAATATGTGTGTCCCTCTTGGACACACTGAGTGAGCTCCCATTATTCTGTCTGCTTTGGCGTGAGTAGATTGCAAGTACTATGATGAAATATGCAGTTAAAACTTAAAACAAAATGAAGTTCAAGAAATCTTGCAGTTAGGGTGAGACTGCAGCTCTGGTAACAGAGCTCCAATCAGAACCAAAAGTGGGATTTTCCTCTGTGTTCTAGTCTAGAAAGCACTACGTTACATGTTATTAACCTGAATCTGATGAAACTGGAATTCATTATAGATGACAGTTCCTTTCTGACTGGGGGATTGACCCAGGGTAATTTCTGGAATGATCTGTAGTCTGCCAGTGAACAAATAATGCTGTGCAAGTGATATTATTTTAGCTTGTTTATCAATGTGCCAGGCCATCTCTCCTCGCTGTGCTCACTGCATTGTAAACCTGACATTCGGAGACAAAATCTCTGTGATCCAGGGGGCTGCCTTGAGAAGCAGCAACGTTATTGTGAAAAAAATACATTCATTTGTCTATATGGAAAGGATTTAGGGCTACTGCTTTCATTTTTTACCACAGTCTGAGCACTTAATCATATATGGACAGTGTTCAGCAAGAAAATGATCTCCTCTCTAGCCCATTAGCAACATTCTTTCAGTCTGAAGAAATATAAATATTGGAGCCTATTAATGAAAATGACATCCAATGCTGATATATTTGAGTTCAAAAGTGTGATTAAGTATGTTGTTAATTAACTCTTTTTGCCAGAATAATTGTAAATGTGTTCTCATATTTTAGAGCTATTTGAACTGCCAGGAAAAGGTTAGTAGACTAGACTGACATAGCTGGAAGTCAGACATCATTAGTTTAATTAAATTCCATTAACATAACAAAAAGAGTTTGTCTTCTGTTTTAAAAAGTGTCCTAATAGGGAGAATCCTGGGGGCTGCAAATAGTAGCTAGGAAGTCTGAAAACGCCTGTTTTAAAATTCACAGCCCTACCCCTTCTATGCTATATTTACCATCACTATCATCCCTCAGTCCTGCGCTGAATGTGTCTTCAGCATATACTGGCTTTAGTCATTGTTTAAGATGCTAGGGAAAGAGCAGTGAATACAACATTCGGAGTCCTTCCTCAGTTGGCACTGACATCCTGATGTGAGGGCATAGACTATAAAAAATAAAATAAATATAGGTGGTTATAAAAGCTATGAAAGAAAGAAAAAGCAGGTGATACAATAGCAAAAGGTTGTGGGGTATAGGAATAAACTTCTGGTCAGGTGGTTAAATAGGATTCTCTGAGGAGTAGGCATCAGTGCTGAGATCTGAACAAGGAATTGAAAGAAGAGTTTGGCAGGGAGAAGCATGGGTTAGGAATAGGCCCTGAGTTGGGGCAGGATCAGGGTTTAAGGGACATCAGGCTAAAGTGTGGAGACTGTGCACTAAGCAGGTGTTGGAAGAGGATGGTGGCCAGAGAGCAGGAGTCTGGGGACGTGGACCATCGTTAAGAGCTGGGATTTTGTTCTTAGGGTCGTGGAAAGCCATGACAGGAGGGTGCTGTGCCTTGGATTGTGTTGTTTAAGTTGACTTTGGTGCTGCTGTTTGGGAAATGGACACAGAGGGTCAGAAGACAAAGTGGGTAAAACATTTAGGAAGAGAACACAATAGAGCAATAGTAAATGAAGAGGCCTCAGATGCCTGCAGTTATCACATTGGACACATACTGTTTGTGCTGAACCACCATTTGAGTCCTGCCTCTTTTTCTATTCTGCAACTTCTTATCACTGCAATTGATATGGGCCACTCCATCCTCTCTGGTCCACAACTGGTATTTCTATCCCTTTACTCAGGTTGTAGATCCTACCTGAAATGCCTCACCTGTTCATTCTCTAGATCATACCTTAGACAGCAACTTCATGGTACTTGGAGTTGGTGCTGCCTCTTTCAGACAGTGCCAAGGGGCCGGGCCAACCTCTAACCTCAGCTGTGAATATGAATCAATCAAATGGTAACAATCCCTACCCCACTACCCCACTCCATGTACAAAATCCCTGGATGCTTAAAAAATTTGTCCCTTTCCACAGCTCACTCAATATCAACCCAAATCAGGCATTTGAGTGGGGGTCAGCAATTCATAAATTGAGTATCCTAGGTGACTCATATGTCCACTTAGATTCTAGAGCAAATGATATGCCCCGTGTCTCTGATTAACATGATTACATGGATGATGTATATTTGGATGTGGAATGATTCAGGTTTGTGTCTCTGCTCTGCATAGCAGCTGTGTGATGTCAGTGTTTCTGAGGACAACAATATACTCTCCTCATCTTGTATTATTAAGATAAAATGGTGTATATCAATTCCCAGACTATCTGGCACTGCCTGTCATATTAACAACAGCCACAGCATTATCAGTGGTAAATAATTTGTAAATATCATATAAATACCAGCAGTAATCTAGGCAACATTTTAATTCTTTATAAAGAGAAACTCATTTAGTTCTCACTATGGCCATATGAAGTCAACTTTCTTGCTATCTACCTCCATTTTGCAGATGAAGAAACTGAGACACAAAGAAGTCAAGTAATTAGTGCAGTTGTCAGGAAATAACCATATATAACTTTAAACTGTAAATAATGATAGCTTGTTATCATACCCTGCCTTCTCCCAGGGCAGTGGAGAAACTGTGGTAGTGACTCCATAGACGGATCTTTTGTTTACTTGCTATGTCTTTTCATTAAGGTGAGAGAGCTATCACACTATGTGCTGCTTCTGTAATAACTATAACTCCTGCAAGTCCTTCTCTTCCCCTTCCTCCTTCTCCTTATCATACCTTTGAGGTTCTACCTTCTAGAACTCTTATTTTCCAAAGCAACTGTCATGATCATCTAATACATGAAAAGAGTATTTGTTGAGAAAGAGGGAATGGATGTAGCTAAGTTATAGTATAATATCTAAGATGGAGGGAGCCCCTCAGTGAATAGTTCCTGAGTGAGTGATGGAATCAGTCTTCTCTACCTCTGTATGTTCTTGCTCTTCCTTTGGTTTGCTCCATCTCAACCTTGTTACCATTATCTGTATAACCCATGAGCTGAAACTTGCAACCTACCATCATTCCCTGCAATATACAAACATATACACACATGTGTGATGTTATCTGTCCTCCAAGCATTGAAACATTACCATATATTTGGAAAAGTGGCATGTTTTTATGGCAGTTGATGTTTTTATGATGGTGCCAAGATAGCTTTAATTTTTGTTCTCCCACTGAATATATCCACCAAGAAGAATTAATTTGTGTTGTATGAAGTTCTGAAGTCCTGCCTAAAATATATCACCTCTAGCAGATGGTGTCTGCTGTTTCTCTATAAAGAGAAATGGAATGCCATTGACATACAGATGTATTTAATGGGAAATAATAGGACTGAGATTTCCAACAGCTTGTGTATCTCTTTTGATTATAAAACACAGAAAAGGTATCACAAATAAGCTTGAGAAAAAAGAGTTTATTGTAAGAATTCTGAGCTATCTCACACGATCCCAGGAAAGAGTCTCAGGGGTAACTGAAATCAACATTTTATGCCCTAGACAATATTATCTTATTCTTTTGTCCTGCTTTTTTCTATAAATCTAGTGAATTTACTTTTCTCTTAGTTTCATCTTTGCTGGCATGCTGGCCTTTCTACCTGGTCTTTGATCGCTCTCCTGAACTTAATACCTTCTAGTCTAGAACCTACCCCTTCTTCTTTTTAGTTCTAGTTTTCCATCCAACAGGCGGTCCCTCAAGGGTAATATGGATCAGGAGCCTGCCCTTACATTGGTGAACCAGAGGATGGTTTATGTGTCACTGCTGCTTCTGTTAAAACCTAACAGATGGTTTGAAAATAATTGCTTAGAGAAAGGCAGGGACAGTTTGCAGAAGGAGGCCAGAGCTGAAGTATGACACTGGGCAGATTAAATATCTAAGTATTTATTAAAATCTTCCAGGAAGATCTAATTTGTATTGTCATAAGGGTCTGAAGTCATACCAAAATGATTGCCTCTGGCAGATGAAGGCTGTTGTATTCTCCATGAAGAGAGATGAAATGCTATGTTGCTACAGTTGCATTTAATGGGAAATGTTAAGACTCAGATTGCAGATGATGGGTTAGAATGCCAAATATCCTTCTTTAGCTCTTAGAAACTCCTTGTTTTACACAGTAGAGGGCCATCTTGATCATAAATTTTCAGGACATAAAGAAAACAGCAAAAATGTAAACTGTTAATTATTTATCTAACGCATCTTAGATATGTATTATTTTAATCTTCCCAACATCCTAGTGGGATAAGTCTCTTTGTGATTCCGATTATGCAGAAGAGGAAACCAAGAGTCAGAGAGGTTGAGATGCTCAGAGCAAGCTGCAGAAGTGCCAGAATTCAAGACTTAAACCTACTTCTAAACGTCTCAGCCTGTGTCCTGTGGAATGGCACAATGTAGACAGCTGCATCCGCCTACCTTTCACTTATTCTTAACCCAGTGGAATCTAACTCTTCACCCCATTCCTGAAACTGCTTTTACAGGAACAAACCTCATTTGGTAGAAAGCACCTAGGCTTTCACATCAGAGTCCTGTTGGTGATGCAAAAGTTCAGTTTTCTACTAATTCTAAGAAAATGAATGCTGGGCAACTCTAAAGACAGTGATGAAAACAGCAAACATGACAATTAAAAGGATTAAAAAGATGTTAAGTTTCTGAAGAGTATGATTAAATCAAGGAGATAAATTCTTAAATAATAAATGTATGAAACGACACCATCAAAAAAGATAGTCTGCAATTTCAAAAAGGGTAGAATTCACACCCGAAGAAATAGAAATAATGGCTCAATTAAAGAGCTTGGTAATCTAAATTTCTTTAAAGTCATCAGAAAAAAAAAAGGAGGGAATCAACTTGGATTGAGGAGTGGTAGGTACTTTTCCATTTTCATTGCTATTACAATCCTATTTTATGCTATGCCTAACTTTGAAGACTGAATCAAATCTTGGCAATCTGTTCCTCTTTGTCTGGAGTTGGTTGTGATTTTATATACCCCAGGGCTTGGCATAAAAGGCAACAGGCTTCTGAAATACAGTCTCCTTTCTGAAGCAATTAAAAAGATATGTGAGGAGAGCTTAGTGATTATTCACTGTCACGCTCCACTTTGAACTTGGTCATGTGGTGAGACAGCCATCTCTGTACATAAAGCAAGAAGCTCAAGTGTGAAAATCCAAAATACTGAGGATACAGAGGGTAAGAAGACCCAGACCCTAGATGCTTAAAGATATTTTTAGTTCACCCTTTACCCCAAATAACCCTAGCACCACCTAGCTGGGAAATTCTTCTTATTTAAATAAAAGATACTTAAATGCAGAAGAATGGAAAGTTGGTTGGATGTATTTTCTTATTTGAGAAACTATTTGTTTTATTTATTTTTTATTCAAATGAAAAGTAGTGTTGCTACTTGGCGAAAACATTATAACTGCAGCAAGAATATTAATATTAATATTAGAGGCAGAGCTACCTAAAAGAAGAAACATTGAAAAAGAAAATATAACTACTGAAACAAAAATGCATATGAGTAATACGATATTAAAACATTACCAAGGTTAATAATATAATATCTATTAGTTTCCTATAAACAACTTCCAAAAAAATCTTCCTCAGTAGTCTAGTACTTATGATTTCTTAAAAAAAGATTCCTTTCTCTTTTTATTTCTTTATGTATATCCATTGCCTTTTAATTTTTATATTAATTGTAATAACATACCATAAGATTTTCCAACTTTACTTTTCACTCAATTATTTACATTTGTTTATCTCACTCTCAATTCTTTTACTGGCTACTCTATAGTACAACCTATAAATTAATACACCCTTCAAAGGCAGCATTGGGCATTTATTATTAAAACTAAGTGGCCCAAATTTGTATCTTTAGGAATTATCCCACAAAACACTTCCCAAACAATGCCTGGAACATTTATGGTAGCTTTGTTTTTTCTGCAACACAATGGCAACGAATTAAAATCAAGAATGGCTTTTAGTTCTTCATGATACATTTCAATCATGTTAATATTTCCTGAGTGCACTAACATACAAATAATTGATTAGTAACCTTAAGTCAGTCTTTAACTTTCTTTTGGGCAAGCATTCCACTGTTGCAGTTGCTGATTTTGTTATCCATGTTGATAATTAAATGATTTCACCAAGAAAGAGATCTAGAATACCAATCATCAATATATCACTGTTTTTGTATTCTGTGATTATTAATGGGCTAATGGACTGTAAGGTTTTAATGAATAGAACATAAATGCAGAAATAGAGAATGCCATTAACTTTTCTCCCTAGAGTGATATGCCTTAATTACACTTAACTCGTCAGGTTATTAGCTGCATAAGTACCTGTGGAAGAACTTCTAATTACTCTCTCATGAAAGTAATGAATCTACATTTATAGATTGCATAGCATTTTATCATTTACTTCATAGACAGAAAAAACTGACTGGATTCCCTGTGAAAATGATAATTTCATGTCATTAATTCAAATATTAGAATATTTGTCATATTTATTAGGTACATATTGAGTGTTTACTTTGTACTAGGCACTGTTTTAGGTGCTGGAGTTGTAGCAGAAAAGAGAACAGACTAAAATCTCTATCCAAATGAAACTACTTTAGTGACTTTAGAATAAAATGAAAATTCTATGTGGATTGTGCTAAAAGTAATATTTTGCACCAACCTGGACTTGACAAAATGCTTTATATTTTAATTAAAGTGAGCATTCTTTTACAAATAATTAAGAAGAATCAGTTGAAAATCAAAGCTCACAGCTATTAGTTGAATGATGAATTAGAAATGTGGACTACTTCTATAGTATTAGATGAATATTTGAAACTTCAGGGAAGAGAACTTGTAGTGGAATGGTACTGAAATTTATTCAATATCTGCTTTTTATCAGTTATCTTTTACTGTTTAACAAACCACACCAAAACTTAGTGGCTAAAACCAGGAATTTTTACCCCCTCATTATTCTGTAGGCTAGATGTTAGGATTGGGCTCAGGTGGAAAGGTTCTTCTTGGTGTTGACAAACATTGTTCAGGCTTTTTTATTTAGTTGGCAGGTTAGCTGAGGATTTCCTGTTCCAGATCATCTCATTCACATTTGGATCAATGACCGGGGCTCTTCCTTCCTCCTCTGTGCTGCCTCCCAACAGTCTATCTTGGGCTTGTTCATATGATGACAATGTTTCAAGAAAATGAGAGCAGTGTTTTAAGACTTCACAAATCTAGTCCTAGAATTGGAAGCCCCAATTATACATCAGTTTATCTTATTGGTCAAAGAAAATCATGAAATCAGCTATATTCAAGAGATGGGGAAAGAGACTCTGTGTCTTGATGAGAGGAGATGCAGATAATGTGAGGTCATTTTTCATCTATAGCATTATATGTCATTTTGTTGTTTAGTAACAAATCATTAGGAACTAAATAAAACACAGCACCTAAATATTATATTTTGATCATAACTTGGTATGATTGGTTCAAATGCCAAGTAGAAGTTCTCTTACTGAGACTTCACCATCATGGAGCAGGGAATAAGCTCATTTTCTTCATAATCAGCTAAGCGTAACATCATTTCTCATAAACCACCATCCCTTTCTTCCCAGATGAGTTCTGTTAGTCTGTTCTTGTCAGAAAGACACATGAGAAGCAGCTCACCAGGTGTTAGTTTAATTTTTAATTGTCATGTTTATTCCAGCGAAAAATAGATTTTCTTGACGAGCTGAGAAAAATGAAGGAGATGCGAAACTAGTGGGTTGAATTCTTACCGTGCACAATTTACTCTCTTGGAAGATATACCAATATGTTGATGAGCATTTTGGAGAAAGGTGTTCTTATGCCCTGGTGGTGGGAGCAAAAATTGACAGATTCCTTTGAAGGGCACTTTGGAGATTTCTATGACAGTTAAACATATATCATACTTTCTTTTATCAATTTGTTTATTTATTTTTCTTACAATGTTTGCTTGCTTTTCTTGGTGTAGTGCCCTTAGAATTTCCACCACCAATTCACCCATGCACCATCAGTCCTTTGTGCTCTTCCCATCCCTGCCCTGATCCCAGTCTTTTCCTCTTCCCTACTTAATGTCTCTGACCATATGTCATATTTTTAACAATCCTTATCTGTTTGCTCTAACTCGTCACATTAAGAGCTTATTTCCCAAAATGTGTTCCAAAGAACACTAGGTCCAGCAGAATAAAGTTAATGAGCGACTGTGTAACAAATATCTGTGTGGTCAAACTGGTCTGAGAAATATTTGATGAACTTGGTCCTCTTTGCACAATTTATTAGCTTTTAAAGGTTTTGGGGAGCTGAGTAGTAAAACAATCCACATAACTATGCGTCATAGTCTATGAAACTTTCTTAACTTAAGTATAGGATATTTTTCACAATTCCCAAAGCTACAAGACTCATGTCTGCATTCTTTGAGCAAGAATTCAACAAAGAAACTGGATGTGCACAGATGGTTACATGCTTCTCCATATGTCACATGCCTCATTGGCATCTTAAGTATCTACACAGGGGTGTGCGTTTTAGCTTGCTAATGGTCGTACTAGGTCAGATTCTTTTACCATCTGCACATCTGGGATCCTCAGTCACCCCCTCCCCCTCCAGGGAATTGTGAACTGATCATTTGTCAGGATATAACACCTTTGGTCTAGGTATAGTACCTTTGGTCAGTCTGATGGGATAGGATATTTAAACAAGATGTTTGGTGGTGATCTGTCAGCTTGAAATTTAGCCCACCTATTTAAACAGAATGTTGAACAGTTCTATCCTGTCAGCTCACAATTTAATTTACCTAGGCTTTCTCATCAATACGTATATCCACACACATAACCACACATATAACACTACTTACTCCCTCCAATGAACCATATAAACACCAATCTGGAAACTCTTGTAGAAGTGATTAGACTAGAGGATAGCAGCATCAAATAAAGATTTGATCTGTGGAGTCTAGGATTCTCTTTCCTTAGCCTGGACCAGAATTCTCAAATAGTTTTCCTTTAGTTTCTACCTTTTAAGAAACTATTTTGTGCCATATACTTTAATGACTAAATTGTTTGTCAGTCTCAGTCTAACCTGGCATTTATATTTGTGAATATGTCTTACTTCCATTATAGATATTGAAATTAAATCATTAGAGTTGGACTATTGTCTGAAGTCTTATACAAAGACAGTATTTTCCTGGCCCTGTTACATTCCACCACACTGTGCTCTGTGGATGGTTTTTAAATGAAGGGGGATGAGCTGGGTAATTTGTCACCTAGTTAGGCAATTTTAAAACACTAATTACAAAATCTAACAACTGTGTCTAATGATGGGCTACTTAATGAAGACACTACCAAGCAATATCTGGGAAAATTGAGAATCTCTTGATTTTTTTTGTTTGTTTCTAAACTTGGGAGATCAATGGCCTGAAAGCACCTGCCTACTATGAACCATGTGTGTGGAATACCTTCATGGAAAGAACACAGTCCTCTGTGAGTCATAAGAGAAGGGAAGTAGTCATAAGAGAAGGGAGTCACAAGAGAAGGGAACTATAGCTTCTATAGTTCAGGTTGCTGAGATCTTTGAATGGACTAAGGAAACAAAGGCATTACAAGGGTTATGGTCGTACTGTGACTGCCCTTCACTCAGGAACTCTTGCCAAAACCATAATGCAGGTGAATGTCCTACCTGTGCCAAACTCTGACCTTCAATGCTATATGAGCCATATAGCCAATGCTATATGTTGTACAAGATGGATAAAGTAAATAGAACTGATTAGCATGAGTTATCTTGGGAGTTTCATCATGAGCAAAGTTTGTCATAAAAAGTAATTGAATAGAAATTTGACACATTTACCATTTGGGTCAAAAGTACTTGTGAAATTTCTGATGGAATACTATTCAGCAATCAAAAAGATAAACTGGAGTCATTTGTAGAAACATGGGTAGAGCTAGAAGGGATTATGCTTAGCAAAATAAGTCAGAAGGCAAAACAAAACACCAGGAGAAACACTAGGAGGAATATAACCAGGAAGAAAACACTAGGAGGAATATAAGGGAACCAAATAAGGGACCAAGGAAAAGAATAAAAACAATAAAAAAGAAACACAACAAAAACAAAAAGACAAGGACAAATCAGAAACACTTTGTTTGTGGGGGGGCAGGGAATGGGATGAGAGTAGAAAGAGCACAAGGGACTGAGTTGATGATGCACTGTGAAATGGTGGGTGAAATCCATGGGGATCACAGTTCATGTCAAATATATATAAATAAAGAAAACAAGAAAAAAAATATTTGTGAAATTTCGAGTTACACAGTTTCTTGTGAGGTCATAATGACTGATTCCTTATGTCCCAGCCAGGGCAGAAAGCTCCCAGTTTAAGGCAGTTGTCATTCACTTTCTGCAGTAACAAAGCAGCAGCAACTGGCATCTGTGGAGACCTCAGACACTTATTTACCCAGCTCCAGCCCACCAAAGTATGGGCTTGAGCATCTTCTCTGTAAGTGGCGATGATTGTAGTATCTAGCTAGAAAAGTTGTTGTGTGGATTAAAAGATCTCGTATGTGCAAAGTGCTGGTCTCTAGGGTTGGGGTCAAAGTGAATCATTCCATTCCCCTCTGGTCCTTGGGCTGGATGAATAATTAAAGTAGCATCAGATGGGCTAGGAAAGGAAACTAATCAATTTAATAACATATCTGAAGAATTTCCATGGTTATAGATGAATAATGGAGGGGGCCAGGGATATTTACCATGCATTTAAAGCTTAGGGTATCAGGAGCTAGAGGGTGAGGCTTCATATGACAGATAAAGAGGAAGCACTCCTCATCTTCTTGGATAGAGAGGACTTGTTTGTTGATAAATCTGCACCTGGAATGAGCCTCTCCAACTACATTCCCTTCAGTGTCTCTTCTTCAGTGAGGAAGGGGTGAAAGAGTTAGGCAAGAGCAGAAACTTCCTACTCTTCAGGGCTTTCTCTGCTCTCAACCCCAAACAATCCACATTCTTTAAGTAATTCATAGACCTCCCGGGCTCCTGTGAATGCACTCTACTTATCCCCATGCCAAGTGTGACCAGTGGCCCACTCTGGGCACACTGAGAAAGGCCCCTCTGACACTTGTGGGGACACCAACCCATAATAGTAAGATCTGAAAAAATAGGTGCTATTATTAAATTTCAGTAGTTATGGAGCAACAATCTGTGTTTGATTCAGGCAGAGAACAACAGATACTCGGTGTCTGGACTCATGGGACTTAAGTTCTCGTGACTACTTGGAGAGCTTTTCTACTTGCAAATCAACTTGAAATATCACCGTGAGAAAAGAAGGATGTGATTCATGTCCCTCTGTGTTATGTGTTCCTTTCTTGTAAAGAAGTGCTTAGCCTGAACATTGCATTTAAATTTTTATTATCTTCCCTGTAAATTTATTTCCAAGTTAATATCCAATCTTGAACTATTTGAATTAAATTCTCTCACAGATTTTAATCTCATTCTACCAATGTTGTTGATAATAGGGTGGCTCTTCCTGAAAACCAAGATTAACTATGTTTCTTTGGGAAAACTTAATTAGCTCTTCAAGACACAGCCCAGAGGCACTCTTGAACCTCCTCTACTCAGAGTGTGGCCAGGCTCAGCTGCATAATCACCAGGGGGTTTGTAAGAAACACAGAAGCTCAGGCCCAGACTTACTGAATCAGAACCTGCACTAAATAAAAATGCAGATTAAAATGCAAATATGATAAAATAGAAAAACAAATAAATAAAATGATCCCCCAGTAATTTGAATGTACAGAAAATGCGCAGCAAAGTTTGAGAAACTGCTCTAGAAATCTAGTTCTTGATTTAGTTCTGCCCCACCCCTGCTAGCTCCAGTTGAATGGTTCCTTGTTTTCTGCATCAGTCACACTCAGCACTCAGTATTGCTGATTTACATATTTCTTTGCCCCCCATTGCAATCTTCCTGAGAGGTGGGACCAATCATCATTAATTTACTCTTGGTAATTAATATTGTAGTATAGGGGAGCAAAAAACCTGCCATCCTAAAAAATATGTCCTTTTGGCACAAGGTTGATTTCACAGGAGGAACTATGAAGGCTGGGTAAAGGTTGCTTCTGAAAAAGATATTTATAGGAAAACCTCAGTGAAGGTGTGTACCAGGAAGACCTAATCTGATGCCTTTTCAATGGAGAAGGCAGAACTTGATCTGCATATCTTTGTCTGCTGAGTCTTCCCAGTAACCTCCCTAGAAGACCTTCCTTTCTCCCTCTCCAACCTCCTGATCCTAGCTAAGCTATCTGTGATGGCATCTAAAATCACATGGTGAGTTAGTCATGCTGAGTTTCTCTCATGTACATGGGAGACATAAATGCTATTATACTGACTTTCTTTTTGAATTTTTATGTCTGATGCTTGATCATTTGACAGCCTAGAAGAAACCAGAGAGGTACAGGTTGATTTCCTTTGTGCCTGGCAGTGGCAAATAATGTATTGTAACCTCTCAATAAATACTGGTTGACAGATTGACATCATTAACTCTATAGAATCCAGCTCGAAGCTGGATGTTTCCATCAGGGCAAGATGATCCTCATAAACCTTCTTAAAGACGTAGAGAGAGAATGTTGTAATACAGGGGTCTGGTGAAGCACTGTCCTTTTTGATGGTTAATTAGTGAAAGGGGAAGAAATGAATCATAGGATTGCTGTTAGAAGGCACCACTGGGTAGAGGTGGACACAAAGGTTTTGATGTCTCCCATATCTAGGCTTGAACCCTGACTTTATTCCCTACCAGTTTTGTAGCCTTGGACTGGGTTTCTCTGAGCCTAATTTTCTCCAAATGTCAAGTGGGAGTTGCAATAACATTAGGTATTGGTTTGGATTCTTAGGAAAGCAGAGGCTAACTGAGGATAAGGATGTGGGTGGAAGATCCTTGGTAGTGGTGAGTATAAACAGAGGAGTAAGAAACTGATCATTTTATAGCCTACATTAAAAAAACAACAAACAAACACAAGAAGTGTTGGCAAGAGGGTGGAGAAAAAAGAATCCTCCAACACTGGTGAACATGTAGAGAGCTCCATCCTCATGGTAAAAAGCATGGCAGTTTCTCAAAATAAAAATAGATCTACCATATGATCTAGCAATTGTTCTCCTGGGCAGATAGTCAAAGAATGCAAAAACACTAATTTGAAGGGATATATACATTGCTATGTTTATTGCAGAGCTATTTACAACAGTCAAGGGATAGAAACAGCCTAACTGTCCAAGGACGATAAAGAAGATGTGGTATATACACACAATGGAATACTATTCAGTTATAAAAAATGAAATCATGCCATTTACAACAACATGGATGGAACTGGAGGAGGTGAAGCTAAGTGACATCAGTCAGAAGGGGAAAGACAAACACTAGATGATTTGACTCATGTGGAATCTAAAGAAAACAAAGAAGCAGACAAAATTAAACCAAAACAAACTCTAGAAATCTGACTACAGAATTGGGGTTATCAGAGGCTATCACTGTGGAGTACCATGAGGTAGGGGGTGCAATGCACTATGATGGAAGATTACTGGTGCTTGGGGAGTAGGATTGTATAATAACATACATCCATTGAAGTGTGAACCTATACCCAAATCAGACATGGTGTTGAAAACTAATGTGGTGTTAATAAAAACAATACATTTAACAAAAAGAAAAATCATTCTTTTTTTCCCTCTTTATTTATATATATTTGACAACAGTTGTAGTCCCCAGGGAATTCCCATCACCATTTCACCAGTGAACAAGCACCTCAGTCTCTTGTGCTCTTTCTGCCTTCATCCCAATCCCTCTCTCTCCTCCCAACCCCAAAAAAGAAGTGCCTCTGATTTGTCCTTGTATTTTTGTTCTTGTTGTGTTGTGATTTTTTTTCATTATTGTTCTTTTCCTTGAGCCCTTTTTTTGGGTTCTTTTATATTCCTCCTAACAGTGAAACCATTTGATATTTTTCCTTTGCCTTCTGACTTATTTCACTGAGCATAATCCCTTCTAGCATCCATGTTTCTACAAATGACTCCAGTTTATCTTTTTTGATTGCTGAATAGTATTCCATTGTGTATATGTACCACATCTTCTTGGTCCAGTCATCTATTTTTGGGCATTTGGGTTGTTTCCAGGTCTTATAAATTATATAGTGCTGCAATAAACATAGGGGTACAGGTATTCTTTTGAATCAGTGTTTCTGTGTCCTTTGGGTAGATCGCTAGGGGTGGAATTGCTGGGTCATATGGTAGCTCTATTTTTAGCAGACTGAGGAACCTCCATATGGCTTTTCATAGTGGTTGGATTAACTTGCAATCCCACCAGCAGTGTAGTAGAGTTCCTTTTTCTCCACATTCTCACCAACATTTGTTGTTGCTGGATTTTTTAATATGTGGCATTTTTACTGGTGTAAAGTGGTATCTCATTGTGGTTTTAATTTGTATTTCCCTGATTATGAGGCATGTTGAACATTTCCTCATGTGCCTGTTAGCCATTTTGTAGCTCCTCTTTGGAGAAGTATCTTTTAAGTTCTTCTTCCCATTTTTTGATTGGATTGTTTACTTTGTTTTTTTAAGTCTTGTGAGGGCTTTGTATATCTTTGTGATCAGTCTCTTATCAATTGTGTGGAGTGCAAAAATTTTTCCCAATCAGTGGGGTGTCTCTTTGCTTTGGTTAATGTTTAAAAAGAAATATCATTCTATATGACTTTGACCATTTCCTGAAAATGTATCCCAATCCTGTCCACTGGAAGGATGGAAGCCATGGTCCCCAGTGGTTGAAGAACATCCCCAGCAGCTTAATTTTTTTGCATATTTTTATTTCTGTGAAAAATGCCATTGCAATAGTGAGAGGAATTACACTGAATCTATAGTTTTAGGTAGTATGGATATCTTAATAATATTCTCCCAGTCTATAAACACAGAGTATATTTACATTTATTTGTATCTCAAATTTCTTTCATATAATGCTTATAGTTTTTAATCTACTGATCTTTAATTTCATTAGTTAAATTTATTCCTAAATATACCATTGTTTCTGATGTTACTATAAATGGAATTGCTCTTCATTTTTCAGTTATTTCACTGCAGTACAGAAATGCAACTGATTTCTAAATGTTGCAACTCTTTTTATTGGCTCTTGTAACTTTACTCAAATTGTTAATTCTAACAGTTTTTTTTGATGGAATTTTTAGGATCTTAAAATATAATATCACATTTTGGGTGTCTTTTATTCCATTCTTTTGCTTAATTGCTCAGACTGTACTGGGGAGGAGGGACACTACTATGAATTTGTTCATGATTTTCAGTTTTTATGAGTATTAAGATAAGTAGTTTTGAACAATAATATTTATTAAAAGGTTTTTAAGAAAGGTTACATTTTGTTAAAAGAAAACTCTAAGAGGATATGGGGCAAAGAATAGCAATTTAATAATTGGAAATAATGTTTTCAGGTCAAGGCTAAACAAAGAATTCTAAAAGAAAATGTAGCAGAGGGAATTTGAAGGCAGAGATATATTGGATTATAGAACCTATTGGCTCTAGAAGTTAAAATCAAATATGACATTTAAAGAAAAGAAATTTCATGTAAAGGTGAACTTTTAGAACTGAAATATCTGAATTATAGGTATTTGTGTACTCTTAACTCCATAATAGTAATTGACCTGATGGGAGAAAAATATTCATTTAAAGTTATGTGAATTTTATAGACACAATTTTCCTATAGAATGATGACATAATTGAAATAATTAAATTGCTTCTTTCAGTCTTTTTTTTTTAAGTATCTATTTAGATAGACCTAAGTAAAGAATTCCGTCAATAAGAACATATTAACCCAATTAACATCTAGTTCTGTAGGACATTTTCTCTTGAAGAGAAAATGCATATATCCACTTAGTATGGATCTACTGTGACAAATTAGCATTTAGCCATTGTTCACCACTCACAGCAGGAAAAATGTAATCAGGTATTAACCATACTTGTTCTTCCATACAGTATAATTTTAATGTCTTGTGATTTGAAGACTTAAAAAAGAAATCACACCAAAGAAAATTATTCCTTTCAAAATCTAGTAATAGAACTTGCCATGAAGGTCAAAATTATCTAGGAGAGAAAGAGCTAATTCAAATGTGTAAACAAAAAATGGGCTGTGGGTTAATACTTAGGCTTAGTGAAATATTGACTTTTGGCTCCTGGGTTTTTATAGAGTATTAAATAAATCACCCCAGAGAATGATTTATTTTCCTCAAGCCATGCTTGGGAAGCAATAAGCAACCAAATCAAGCCAAACTTCTCACTATCAATCAAAACTACAGTGTTTGGTTTGACTATCTTGAAATGCTTGAAAAACAATATTCTCAATGATTGTTGGGATTATAAGTACTTTGTATTTTAGTAACAAAAATTTGACCCACATGCGATGGCATGTGCCTCTCTCCTAAGGTGCTTTATCCTCGCTATTGAACAAATTACACCAATTACTGACTGAAGACAACAGGTTTTAATCTCTCAAGATATATTGCAACAGAAATTCAGGAGCAATTTCGCTAGCTGGTTCTGGTTAGGGTTAAGATGGTGCATGTAGGAAAAAGTTTAGATAGTGTATTAATAAGCAACAGTTAAGACCGTGGCCAATGATAAGTTGATCATGTGTAGACTTGACTGGGGCAGGAGAGCCATGTCCAAGCAGCCTCACTCGCATGGTGCTGGTTGTTGGGGGGGAGACCTCATTTCCTTAGCCTGAAGACCTGCAGAGCCCTAATCAAATTTATTCAATGTGAGAGGGAATGACATATGAGGAGGCAAGAGATGACCAAGGACTATCTTAGAGGTTGGTTATCATAAGTTTATTGTGAAATAAATGATAAGACATTGCATTTTCAGGCCTGTATGTTGGTAATATACAAGTAAATAAATACAACAAACACAGCATTTAGCTGTCTAAGAGCAAACTGGTTAAACTTTTAATCGACCTTGAATTGCACCAACGCTAGATCTTATAGAAACAATTAATAGTTCTAAATAATTAATGTGCTTGCTCAGAAAAACAAGTATCTATTTCTGGCAGGGAGAATAAAACAGAAAACAATCATTCTTGTTTTCTCTGGAATGCCTTGGCATCTATGCACTTTTCTGCATTCTCAATTGGTGAGCATCCAAGAAGTTATTCGATTTTCTAGAGAGATGGTAGATTAGTGTTAAGAGTCTAATATCCAACTATGTTGTTTATTAATAAACTGTCTAAAATTTTTCCTACATTTACCATCTGAAAATGTACCTTTTGAAACATCATATTAATGTTAAATTTGTTGAACTATCTTCAGGTGGTTTTACAAACCAAACATGGAACCAGTGAGTGTGGATGTCATCAAAAGCTGCTGTTATTCATAAGCCATTAATCTGTTCACTTGCTGTAGTACTAAATCCTTCCATTTACCTTATATTCTATTAATTAAACCTAGTGTCATAACACTTTGCTTCAAATCACCTGAGCTTGGACAAATCACTTAAATCACTCTAAGTCTTTGTTTTCTGATAGAAGTGTTCATTTCACTGATGGTCAACCACAAATATTTATTGGTGTGTAGACACTGTGTCTTCTGGAAGCTGGGTGTGCAGGGATGACCAAGAGAGACCAAGGTGTTTTTCTCATGTCATTTGCATTTTAGTGGCAGTCAACTAAAAGCAACACTTGCTGCAGAGAAGATGATGCTAAATGCTATGGAGAAAGAGTCACATCATGGACAGTGTGATTCAGGTCAACAGTGAAGGTGGGTGGTCCTTTGAGAGCAGAGGTTTGAAAGAAGGAAGACAGGGGGGCCAAGGGGAAAACCAGAGGAAGAGCATTGCAAGCATTGGGACAGTTAGTGTGATATCCTGGATAGGCATGTTCTGGGTGTATTTGAGGGATGGGACTGCAGCAGGACTTGAGTCAGTGATGGGCAGGCAGAGAGAAAAGGAAACAGATGGGGGGAATGCAGGATCATGAGGGTTTTCTGTGTTTTACTGTAAGGATTTGGCATTTATGATGAATGATAGTAGAAGCCACTGGAGGATTTTGAGCAGAGAAATGACCTAATCAGCCTTAAGTTTTGAAAGACTCACTGGGGATCCTGTGAATAGATGAGACAAGCTCCCCACATCAGCTCCAGAGAAAGACCTGAGCTAAGTGAGCCACCGGGGAGGCCCTTGCAGTCTTGATGGCTTTTGAAGGAAGGGTCTGCTTGATTCCCAGCCTGGCCAAGACCGTTAAATTAGATCAGCTACATCAGAGCAGACTGTGAGCTCAGTGCTGTTATTTTGTGCAGATTGAGGGGCTACGGCCTCAATCCCTCATAATGCTCATTTTGTCTTTACAAAAATCGTTTTACAAACTATTAATATGTATTAAGTTTAACATTAAACTGAATATGCAAACCTGGTTGACAAGGAGATACTTAATAGTTTTCCACCCATTCTTTATTTACCCAAAGGGTTTTAGTTACCTGAAGGCAGAACGGTCAAAATCTCCAGACAGCTGCCATGTTTCTTTTTGTCCTTGGAGCATGAAGGAGAAAGTTGAATTTCCCAGGTCATTTAAGAGATAATTTAGAGTCATTTTTTCCTGTGTTCTAGATCTACAAGTCATCTATAAAATTTGAAATTCTAGTAGACAGATTTAAGAGAAGGCAAAAAGAAACAAGTAAAATTAAATTCGTTGATCTGATATTTAACCCCATATAGTCACAATGTATTATAGGTTCAACAAATAATTAGTATAAAAATTATTAGTGAGATGGTTTACATTCTTTATATTAAGCCTTTAGGATCTAGTGTGTGGGTATTTTATTTATTTCATTTTTTAAGTCTTCAAACCTGATTGCACTAAACTTCCATAATTTGTCAATGCAACCATGAAGCATTCTGCAGACACTGGATCTAACAAATATATGACTGTCCTCAATTGCTGACTGGGTAAGAGTTTGGCAGACATTATGTATTAGTGGTTATGTGGGGCTGGAGATCATTGCTCCATTTCCAGGCTGAGCGCCAGCAGCTCTGAGAGTGCCTGGAACTGGGGTCCTCTCAGAGTCCCCACTCTGGCCAGTAGATCTCAGTGCTTCTCCCCTAGTCTACTTACCCTGTCACATTTCATCACACCAGGCTAATGAAGGGAAGTATTGTTATTCCCTTTTTACAGATAAAGAAACTGAGATTTAAGGAGGATAAACAAGTTGGCACAGGGCGCTTAGTAGGAAATGCAAAAACTGTGATTCAAATCCTGGTTGGCAGGTGTAGTAAATCTTGGTGTTCGGTCATGTTTTTTCCCTCACCCTCTACAAAAGTTTAAAAAATCTTCTACATACCTTGACATATTATGTTAACACCTACATCTTTTTATCAGAAGTTGAAAGGATGTCATTTCAAAAATATTGGAAGTACTGATTCTAAAAAAAAGTTGTATCACTATCACTCTTTAATATTTATTTGAAAGAATATAAATATCATTCCCATTTGACATCCCTAGTCATCCACGGCAAATATACTAGAAGAAGCATGCTCTTTTTGCAGATCTAAAATTTGACAAAGCTTGCCTTTTTCCTTGAAATTGTTCTGCTATCCCACATTCACCATGGACTCTTACTCTAAAACAAGACATTTTTATGCTTAAAAATAGTCTATTGATCAGCCTACTTCTCGGCAACAAAGACAACCTAGGCAAACTAAAAATTTAAACTTCTGTTTAAATTTCTTGTGACCATAAGCCCCTCGGCATTAAAACATTTCACTCAATTGATTGGCAATTACAGTTATTTTTAGTACATGACTGAGCAAAACAACATCAGCATCTGGCCAAATGTTAGCAGGAAATTGATTGCAAGTGCTTCTCTTTACCTGGCTCAGGGGAAGGGCAGTTTGCCCCACTTACTTGAAGCCTCTCGACCTTGTACCCATCTCCACGTGTGCCCTTCCACCTTTGTTTGGTTTTGCTTGTTCCTGGAAGGACAAGTCTGAAGGACACAAGAGTGGGATTATAGATGAGATGGCCCTTTGTGAGGAGCTGGAAAGAGGTCAATTTACAGAAGAGACAATAGAGCAGAACAATGTTAGGGAGGATGTGGAGAAACTGGAACCCTGTGCACTGTGTGGGAATATATATCTACACATTCCCATATATATCCTTTATTTATATGTTGTATACACTAGTTCACATATTACACATATATTGCACATACACATATCTATTATGTTATATATGTAATATATTGTATACATTGTATATATGTGTGGTGTATATACAATATATAATATAAAGAATAACATGTAGTATATAGTATATATAAAGATATATATTTTATATATAAAGAGATATATACGATACTGTATTGTGTGTATCTATCAATTCACTCCCGTTTGACTTTTTTTTTTAGTTTTATTTATTTTTAATAGATTTATTTATTTATGCACAGAAGAGCTGAGGTACAATCCAGAGGTAGAGGGTGAGAGGATTCACCAGAGACAGACTGGGGAGCAGAACAGGCAGATCCACTGAAATACACTGCTGAGGGGAGCAGCGGGGTCTGTCACTCCATGTGGGTTCTCTCCTGGCTGGTGATCGAACTCACACTGCTGTGCTGTGGATGCTTCACAGTGGGCACTCAACCTGCTGAGCCACCAGGGAGACCTCACCGTCCCCCCGTTTGATTTTTAAAAGTGAGGTAGCTCTTGCTTTTGAGTCTATCACACGATTTCCTGGGCAGTCAGCCCAGTGCTAATATCTTTGATTTTTATCAGAAATTGAGTTCAGTGAGACTCAGTTTACCATACGGTTCAAACACTTTGAAGCCGAGGAGGGAAGCCTATTTGTCAGCGCGGAGCATAGACCAAACACTACCAGAATCCCAGACCTTGAATGTGGCAGTTAGAAAGTGTAGCTGTTCTGAGCATAAGCGGGGATCCCGCACTCCACCCGTGGCAAGGCAGGGAGGCTGTGAGATGGTGGATGGCAGGACAGTGGGACCGTAATCTCCTGGACTCCCGGGGTGAGGAGCTTAATGCCACGAGGCCAGAGGACTGCAAGCTCAGGTCACTTAGGGACACTCAGTTTTCAAGACTGTAAGAGGTGCGGTGCAAAAAGCTCTTCTTCTTGAGTCTAGTTGAACCTTTGTCTCTGTTTACTCAGCAAATTCCCAGGAGTATGACTCGGGTGAGAGAACCAAATTTGCCTTTGAGGTTCCTTCCGAAGTCTGAGTGCCAGCCCCTTGGGGTTCATGTCTGCGGACTGCCTCCTGTTCAAGCAAAGTGTGTCCCTCTTTCGATGTCCACTCTGCCTTCCCTACCCTCACCCTCGAACACTGACCTTCGAACATCCTCCTGCACTCACCGAGGAGGGGCATAAACCTCTTAGTTTTTCACTTCTAGGTTTTTTGTGTTCACATCTCTCTGATGGAAAAAAGACATTTTTTTTTTCTTTGTGAATCCTATAATTTTTTTTTTTTTTGATTGACATCAAATTCTCCCCTGTCCCTCTCTGTTTGTTTTGGTTAAGTCTTTTTGTTTAAAAGTAATGGAAATCCTTGCAAATTAGCATAGCAAAAAAAAAAAAAAAGAATTTGTTATAAGTACACTCAGCTGTCTCAGACTTCAAGGGGAAAGGGAAAGTCATTTCTCTGGAGCAACAAGAAATCAGTCGCCAAAAAACTATCAGGAAGTAGGAAGACCACTCCTTCTTATTATTTTCTCCTTTTTATTAAACATCTGATAGCTATCATTTTTGCTTTGTTTACCTTTCCTCTCCAGTTTTCTCTGCTTATCTTTACACAAAGAAAGATAGCCTCCCTTGATGTAAAGTGAAATCATTTCCCTGCCTCATAAGTTCAGAAATTGACCATATCCCCATGCCCCATAACAGAGAGGTCTAGATTTCCTGAAAGTGACTTAAAAATCACCTCCTCTCCCACTGAGCTCCAACCACATACTCCTGGAAGGGTCTTAGGGGTAAAGTCTTCCTTGGACAGTCACAGGAAATAATGGTATATGCCTTTGAAAAGTCTGACATCAATTAGCATACATATTAAATGCCGATTGTGTTTTCAAAAGCTAATTTAGAACTGTCTAACTATTTTTTTTTTCAAAAACAAAATTGGAATTGTCTAACCTGTCATCTCCTTCAGTAGCGAAAAGCACTTTTTACTAAATGCGCTAAATAAACAGGAAACCATTCTCCTTGCTGCCTAATAGTTTGATCCTTAGGCACAAGTAGCAGTAGTTTCCTCCTCCTGTGCCCTCGTTCAAGTTTAGAATATTTTTCACTTGTTGATTTTTAAATAAGAAAAATGTTGACGATCTTTGTTATTAGGGGCAGATACAGTGGAATGGATGGGAAGTGAGTGAATGACATTCCTTCAAAGTCTCAGTTTAAATTTGGAAGGACCCATATAATAATTTCTCAATAAAGAATTTTGCCTGGAAGTGACTTTCATTCTTAGTTGGTTCAATACCATCATATACAGGGATGAGATAAAAGATGCTGTCTTCTTGGTGGTGGCAACAGAAATTGCTCACCTACTTACCTTCTCTCAAAGCTCTTGACAACACTGGGCCTATGGGGCAGTCACTAAGAAGCTTCCATGCAAGAGGGAAAAGATTTATATCTCCTCATGTTAGCAGTAAAATAATGTGTCCATTCAGTCAGGTCCTCCTGGAGGTGGGAAGTTTCCTACTGGAATCTGGAATGTCCCATAAATCAGCACAAGGCCCTAAGTACTGAGGTCATTAGAGAGGTGTTGGTAAAACATAGTGTTTGAATATAGGGAAACACAGGGCTCCGGCATGTCCATAAAATGAAGTCCCCACAGTTGAGCAGTTATGAGCCCAGAGAGCAATCTACTTGGTGACAATTTTCAAGATGAAGAGCCGTATAACTCAGCCATGTCCTAAATATATCGAAGATCTAGAATTGATGTATAGTCTGCTGAGACCCTTTGATTACTCAGCATTGCTCGTGAGTTATATGTCTGTGTGTTCCTTATGAATATAAATTCCAATCTCTCTGGTGTAGTTATATGTAGTTAGATCATTTATGTGATGACATTTCCCATGTGCTGGAGGGAAAAGGGAGACACTTTATAATGTTTAAAAAACATGAACAGTTTTCTGGCACCAACAAAATGATCAAGGGCCCAGAAAAACACCACGTGTCTTCCACTCCTGCTAACATGCAATATGTCAACTTCAACCCTAACAATCATTTTATTCCAGACCATATTTGCCTTCCCTGCTTCTTGCCATCCATATCAGTTATTTCTAAATTCTGAGAAATTTAATGTTAAGATAGTTATTTATTTGGAATGTACTATCTTATCAGGTACATCATTGGGGCTCAAAATTAATTATTTAGTTTTTTTTCTGGTTTTAAGAAAGGATATTAATAAGGATTTGTATCAGGCAGAAACAGTAAGAGATTATATAGATGTGACAGTGGACATATGATAAGTGGTAAGGATGGATGGACAGAAATACAGAGTCAGATGGATAGATAGAAATAGATTTATTTCAAAGAATTGATTACATGATTATTAAGAGGGCTCAGAAGTCTGGTATATGTAAATCAGTCAGTTGCCTGCAATCTCTAGGACGGAAACTGATGTCTTGAATCTTGAGAAAGAATTTCCACTGCAGATTTCATTTTTAAGACCTTTCACTGATTAGATAAGTATCATCCAGATTATCAAAGACAATGTCCTTTCCATTAAGTCAGTTGATTGGAGATGTTCAGCACATCTACAAAAGACCTTCATCACATACAGTGATTATGTAATGGTTAGTTTTGTGTGTCAACTTGGCTAGGCTATAGTTCCCAACAGCTCACTACAGCCTAAATAAGTTTGGTAGCAAATTCTCCTCTACTTCATGATCTAGACTCCTTCTCTAGAACAAATTTCCATTCACCGAATGAGGCCAATATCAAGATTCTTTTGAGAAGAGGCAAGGAAGCAATGTTTAATATTTTTCTCCCATAAGCAATGTAATGATTAATGGGGTGTTTAATTGCTTTTTCCCATTATCAACCATTTACCTAGTGTAGTCCTTTTGATGTGATTTCCCAGTAAATGAAGCATGTTGTCCAACATCTGGAGACTTGGATTCAAATGTGAGCTGAAGTTACAATACAAGTGGATTTGATAGTCTCTGAATGGACATCAGCAAGTTCATCACCAAGTGAGCACTGACCATGGGAAAAGATTGAGGTTCTCCCACTTAAAACTAGAGGGAAAGTTAGTGAAATAAGTTGAAGAGCGTTAAACAGAGTAAAGTGCTTATGTACAAGGAGACAGAGGCAGATTGTTCATGGTAGCTGTTTATCATAGCTAACAAAGTGATGCAAAGAATTTTCCATCAACAGGGAAACTGAGAAACTGGTTTATTCATGCAGTGGAATTTATTTTAGTACATCTATGTGAGTACCACATTTATAACAAAGATAAATCTCAGCAACATTTAAGTATGGAGCAAAAAGGACTTATCACTTATCTGTATTTTTAAAGAACAGGAAATAATATCATACATTGCCTAAACTTGTCTATGAATCCATCTATCCATCTGTCCATCATCCATCTATCCATCTATGCAACCAATTTCTGGGGAAGGAAGGAGGGAAAAGGTGTGATAAGTAAGGCTTAAGTCAAGCTTATAACTTATTTTCTTAAAATGAGAACTAAAGTACATATGAAAATAAATTGACTACTATTAAACCTTGGTGAGGTATATATGGTTGTAAAATTATCTGAATGCCATTTTTATAATTGAAACTTTGAAAAGAGAATTCCGTGAGTGCTAAAAGACTAACCCATGCTATCATTTCAGAACTTCTGAGTTCTGAAATGATTTTACTCCCAAACTTAATAATAAAGTCCTAAAAGCTAACTGAATTTTACATTAGCATTATAAATAAGTTCTGACACAGCAGGAATTAGAAGTTAGGAGTAGCCATAAAGAAAAGCAGCTGGTAGTTCTAAGTTACCTCATCTCCCTTCTGTTTTTGTGGTGGAGCAGTCCTGAAGTTCCAAAGTTTTGCTGGACAACTCATTGTTTTTACCCCTGCCTCAATATCTTGGCTGATATATGCCATTTTTAAGTTTTGCTTCCTCAAAATAGTTTGTATTTTTAGTGTCTTGGTCAGTTAGGGCTGCCATGATAAAGTGCAGCTTAAACAACAGAAATTCACTCTCTCATGCTTCTGAAGGCTGAGGTCAAGTCGCTAGAGCTGGCTTCCTCAAGACGCTCTGCTTATAGAGGGTGTTCTCTCTGTCCTCATGTAGTCTTCCCTTGGAGGACACCAGTCAGGTCGGATTCAGGCACATACTAGTGAACTTCTTTTTACTCCCCTACCTCTTATGAGATAACTTTTTTCAAATACAGTCCCATTCTGAGGTTCTGGGTGTTAGGACATCAACATGTGAATTTTAGGGAGTTTCAGCCCGTAACATCTGGATTTCTAGATTTCTTTGGAACTTTAATTATATCATCCCATCTCAAGTCCTTTTCTTTCTTTTTTTTTTAAAGATTTATTTATTTATCCATACAAGAGCTAGAGTACAGGCCAGAGTCCAGGGTGGTGAGAGGATTCACCAGAGACAGAGCAGGGAGCAGAACAGGCAGACTGACTGAAACACACTGCTGAGGGGAGCAGTGGGTGAGGCAGGAGAGGTCTGCTGCGCCATGTGGGTCCCCTTCCTGGCCAGCGGCAGGGATCAAACTTGTGCAGCAGTGGCTGTGGTTTGCTTCATAGTGCATTGTTTAACTCACTGAGCCACCAGGGAGGCCCTCAAATTCTTTTCTTTATTCTGCCTGTTTCTTTCTCTATTCTATTTATGTTTTGCAACTCAGACTAATATGTAATATAAGGAAAAATATATGTAATAAGGAATTATATATAAAGTAAGGAATAATGTATAAGAGTAGTGTATATAAAAGGAATAACATATATACTATATAATATAGAGTATAATATATATTATTTATTATATGTAAAGGAATGATACATTGTCTATATATATTTATCAATTACATTTCTGTAGTTATTTCTTTAGTTCTATTTCTCTGGATAACAAAAAATATACTTTCTATTCTGCATTATTATCATAAGAATAATTTCTAAAATGGCATTATCCTTATTGAAAACAAATATTTATTGTTTTGAAAATTTGGAAATGTAGAAAAGTAGAAGAGGGAATAAAGATTACTTACATTTTCATTTTTACAAAATAATCACAGTTAACATGTTAGAGTCTACATATTCAATTATTTCTTCTATTTTCTATATCTATCTATCTATCTATCTATCTATCTATCTATCTATCTATCTATCTATCTATCTATCTTTCTATAGTGGGTTGAATAATGTTCACCTCAAATTCAAACCCACTGGAATGTCAGCACGTGATATTATTTGGAAATAATCTTTGCAGGTGATCTCATACTTGAACAGGATCAGCACTAAATTCAATATTCTTGAAAGAGTTAAGAGGCTCAAAGAGAGAAGAAGCCTGTGTGGAGTTGGAGGCAGAGATTAGACTGATGTGTATACAAGTCAAGGATTCCCTAGGATGCCAGCAACCAGCAGAAGTCAGGACAAGGAACAGATACCCCCTGAACCTCTAGAAAAAATAGCCCTGTTGAAACCTTGACTTTGTCTTTTCAGCCTCCAGGAGTGTGAGAAAATACATTTATGTTGCTTCAAGCTGCCCAGTATGTGTGATGTGTCATGGAGGCCCTGCAAATGATTCAACAGATAGGTTTTAAAAGTGAGAATGAAAGTATGTGATATAGGGTATACATAATTTTGTTTTTTATGTCTTTTATTTAAGCTATTTAAATAATCTGTATTATTTCATATTCTCTGTGCTGTAAACTTTTTTATTTCATAAGATTCCCTCTTAAGAGTAAACATTGCTTTATTGAACAGACTCATTATCATTTTAGACATTTAGGTTTTTATGATCAAATGCACTGCTCTGGTGGTATGTTCGCTTAGCTTGATATTTGAGCAGAATATACAGAATTTTTCCTAGGAGAAAGTCTTAGACATTAGAGTGACATAAAAACCAAGTTTTCAGGGACCTTGTCTTATTTCCTGTGAATTCATCGAAGTGTGCCTGACCCAGAACGGAAAAACTGTCCATTTGCTTAGACCTGCTGGGTAAAGCAGAAGTGTACATTTTCACCTCTTTGAGAATATATTGCCAAACTATGTACAGATAATTTTTCAAGTGTCAAACTAAGTTGATAATTTTTTTCTGTGGGAGCTCAAGCAATCTAACTCTAGCTATTAGATTAATTTTACCCTAAGTACTCTTGTATTAATTACTTTATGAGTCCGGAAATAGGTTTATAGACAAGTCTTCCGATGTAGTTATTTTAGGCTATCCATGATGTCATTAATTTTTTGCTTTTGTATCTTCTCCCCTAGCACAAATCATACCTCATACGGTTCAATTAGTTCAGATTTAAGCCGTAGGCACAGGAGATAGAGATTACTCAACAACTTGGCACTTGTTTTGATTTGAGTCATGCTTATATTTAAAAAGTAATGATTATGGATCATGATTCAATGAGTATTTCTGTATGTTATCAGAAATATTAGGAAGAGAGACAAGAAATGTGCAGTAAGAAGGATGAATTCATCATCAACTATTGAAAACTATTTTCAATTTTCTCTCCAAATAGCAGATGGCTTAGTTCTGTCAACCAGCTGCTGAGAAAAGAAATATATTTGAACAATAAGGAGCATAAAATTAATTCACCCTTGTAACACATAGAATAAGAAAATCTAAGAAGTATATCCATTTCCTTTCACTAAATTATCAGGGAAAAAAAAATAAAACCTAATCAGCCCAATATAATTCTTGGTATAATTTTTGTAGAAGCTGTTTTAAGAACTGCAATATACATATATAACTTTAACAATTTACTTCGAATCAATTTTTGCCACTTAACATGAAATGTAGAAAAATTGACAACCTTATGGACCCTTCTATCCTCCCCATTTTGTGTTTTAATTGTCTGACGTATAACATCTACACACATTGAAAACTCCATCAGACAGTGTTATAAGTTTTTCTATAATCATTTTTAACAGCCATTGAGGAAAAGAACAGTCAGTTATGTTAACCTAAATATTTACCATTTCTGTTCTTCTTTCTAGTGACATACAATACATTTAAATAAATGTTAGAAGGAAAGGGGAAATTAATAGAGGCACATCTCAAATGAACTACAAGCTCTAAGACCTCTGTGCAGGAACTTTAGTTGTGGGCAATAAAAATCATCTCTTTGCTTTTGCAGAAAGGAAGTTACTAGGAGATACTAGGTAGTTCACAGAATCCCTGTGAATGAAATAGACTTAGAGTTCTTATAGCCAGAAACAGTGCCCCAAACTGGATTTTTGGAGATACAACTGCCAAAGTTGCTTGGACAGGTGTGTTAGAGCTTGTACCCCCAAAGCTACAAGCACAGGCTCAAAATATGGTTGCTAAAACTGTTAGGGGGAAAGGTTGTTCTGAATAAATTATACAAATAAGTTTATGGACTCCAACCCCCACTCCAGACCAACAATATCCAAGAACTACAAGAACTCATCATCGAAGAGTGAATCACTGGGACCTGAGGGTGGACTTAAGCGGCCAGGCTAGGTATAAAACCAGACATGTGGGCCTTGGGAGCTCTCTTGGTTCAAAGCCAACTCTCAGCATGCTATTGTGTTCCAGCTCGGAGAAACTGGTAGGACATTTATGGATTTGTCTCCTTTTTTTCTCCTGTGTTATTCATTACTTTATTTCCCCTTCTTTTATAAATAAAACTTTATTAACATTTGTTGTGTGTACCTGCAATTAAAACTTATAAATGCCTTTAAAACATGTGGTAAAACCCAATTAGGCAAACCCATTTGTATCAGGATTGTCCGGTAACAAAACCACTATTTGCTGCCCTCTGGACAACCGTTGCAACTAACTGCTCTTTAGTTCACCTGCCTCTCAAGGGTTACTAAAAATGCTTTCTTGGTATGATTATTTGAACTCAAAACCTGGAGTGGATTTGTCTGAACACAGAACATAGATGATATGTCTTAGTAGCAACAGAATCTGGGGAAGTAAGTATTTGGGAATTTCAGTTTCTATAATAAAAAGGAAGCTCTGACTCATAAGGCAGAAAAAATTCCCCCAACAGAGAAGTGAAAGCTAAAAAAATTGACAAATTCCGTTACATTCAACTTTTGAGTCAGATAGTCTACTTATAAAGTTTGCAGTCTTGGTAGGATGAGGTATTCTATCACAAGCTTTGCAGACATCAATATTCTATGTAGATGGTCAGTTTCACATTGCGTCTGTTATGATTAGTGCCATGCATTCATTACAGCATCTTGCTCAGAATAGATAATTGCATGTTATTGTTACATACAGTCCAGTAGTATCATAATTGCTGCTATTGAATGAAATTCATAGCAGCAGGAAATGAAGGCTTATGTTGTGGGGATAATTATTAATTTGGTTTTGAACCCATTGAGCCTGGGGTATCAGAAAATACAGAGGTTGAAATATATCTTAAGAAGAAAGTGATTATACTGGTCAGGGTCTCCAGAGAGTCAAGACTAGAGATATTTAAATTAACTCTCCACTTTGTGGTGTGGATAAACATATGGGAGAAGCTTCTGCAGAATTAAACCAGTCACAATATTTTCCTTTTTCTTGAAAGGACCAAATCAACAATAAAAGAGCACTTACTTCCTGATAAGATTTAGATCTGATATAAAAGAATGAGAACAATAGGTCCATTATGTCTTGACCTCAATAGAAGTGATTAATGCTTTTTCATGCCCTGGAGTTAAAGTAGAAACCACTATTTTACGGCTATTTACAAATGAAGAATGAAGTACCCAAAGCTTCATTCAAAGATACATGAGTTATGTACATGGAGGGTCTTGTTCCACCAATTTTTCATAAACTTAAACATTTATAAATATTGTGTTTTATGCCATTACATATTAAACTAGATTTATATTTATATTTGTTAAATTGGCACATTGTATTTTTATGTAAATATATTAATTTGATAAAAGATAGAATTTCTCAATATAAATTATTTATTTATAAATTATTTCAAATCTAAACATATAAACATATGTAAGCATACATGTTTGCCTTTTATTTAGGGCAGGTTATTTATTTGCTTCCATTTGGAGAGTGGTGTGGTATTTTCTTTGCAAACCTATCAATGTACCAAATGTGATCATTTACAAAGAAATAGCAAATAAGCAGTGTTACCGATGGTTTAGAGATATGGCAGAAGTCAAAAGGAGATAAATGATAAAATTTAATAATGTATGACTTTAGCAAAAAGTTTGTAAGATAGTCTTCATAGGACTGACATTTAGTAAAATTGAGCTGTACAATAATATTAAGCGCCTTTACTTTTAACCCTTGGCTATACCTTAACTTCACTGTGGCAAAATCATCTTCTCTCTACTTCCTTGGTAACAGAACACCATTTCCTCCTCAAGCAAACACCACGCCCATTCAGGGAAATTGAGTGACATCTGGTCCCAGTGGATCTGGATGTGAGGGTCTCACTCATTGGATGACTGGTTTAGGCGGGAGCGTGGAACAGCTTTTTCAAAGAAGCACAAAGGGAGCAACAGAATCTGGGAGACAGAGACACAAGGACTAGTCTATTTGGTTGGTCAATTTAGAGAAGTTCTGCTTCCCCTAGAATATGACTCTGAAATGAAGAAATGCCTGAAAGGGAGCCACCGTCACCTGGATGTATAAGATCTGAAGACAGAAGTCAAAGATGGCAAAATAGAGCTAGAGTAAGAAGAGTCTACAAAGATAACTACAAAGACACGTCTACAAAGAACTCCAGACTGAAGACACCTCATCCAGTGAAATAATCCATTCCTTTCAGTGTCTGCCCCTCCTTTACTCAGATTCTCTCTTACTTGCCACCGAACATATTCTAAAGGAATCATTCATCTCCTATTTCTTCATGGTTTACCCACAAGAAGAGTCTCTCCTGGTCATTCCTCTGGTTTTTCAGCCTGTTGTGGCTCCCTTTGCCTGGAAGACTATCTTTTTTCCTCCTATATTATTATATTGCAAATAGCTTGAGTATTCAACACTGAACTCCAATGTCCCTGAAGAGCCTTTTGAAGTACAAGTTAAGCCTGACCCTCAACCCCCAGAACTCATTGCTCACCGTAACCCCCCAGCCTGTCTGTGATCTTCGTTTTGTATGCTCTTTGCTCACCAGACCCTTGTAGGTGGGAACAATGTCTATAACTCCACATCCTAGTTTCTCATTACAGCCATGGAGGAGCAGATTATTAGATGTTGTCACCATATTTCTGTGTAGTCACTGAGAGCTTAATATTTGGAATCTGTGTTCCAATCCTGGTTCTGTTGTTTATGTGATGTTGAGCAAGGCAATGTAGGTCTTGCATCAGGAAAATGAGCACTAGTTTTAACTCACAGGGTTAAATGACATTATGATGCACAGAAAACTGCATAATTGGTGGTAAATTCTTCTACTGTTACTGATTCATTAGCTTTCTTCCACATGTTATGCTGTGCCCAGAGATATGATAAACACTTCTATATTTTATCTCCTGTTGGTCTCTGTGTCTCATCCTTGATGAAGGAATTGGAATCTATAGTCCATTGACATGGTATGTCAGAACTTCAATCTCAGTTCAGCACATGTAGGTTATTACATATATATGCCTCATCTGGTTTCTAGGTCACAAATGCATTTTTGTGTATATAAATTAAGAGCAAATGTTTGTAATGGCAGATACATAATTTAACTTTTTCATAATTTGATATGAAGTCTAAATTAACCTAAGAGCACAATACCAACATGAGGTGACATTTTTGACCTCTAATGATGATTCAATACCTTGACATTCTTTATTCATTCTGAAACCTTTTGCTAATTTTAAGCGACTGCTTTTAATATGCAAGGTGTTTATTCAGTCATAGTTTAATTTAAAAGAGGAAGTTTGCCCATATTGCGGCATATATCAGAACTTCCTTCCTTTTTATGATTAAAGAATATTCCACTGTCTGAATATAGCACATTCTGTTTATTTGCTAATTAATGGGCATTTGGATTGCACCATCATATAAAAAAGAATGCCTGCTTTGTCCCAAATAATTTGAGACATAGGTATGTCAAAAAAAATTATTTGGGAAATGGGCAATTATAACCAAAATCAAACAAAAACTCAATAAGACCAAAAAGTCAAAGATAAACCAAAGGGACCATGCTGCGGGGAGGGGAAGGAGAAGAGGGCAAAGATGGGGATGAGGACAGAAAGAGCACAAGGGACTGAGGTGATGGTGCATGGTGGACTGGTGGTGGGTACTCCCTGGGAAATAGAAATGATGTCAAATATAAAAAAGAAAGAAAGAAATATTACCCAGCAATAAAAAGGGCAGGATTATTAATAAATAGAACCCGAATAACTAAAAAAAAAGAATTAAAGTTTGGGACATAAAAGAAAAAAAAACCCCAAAAATTGATGAAAATAAAAGTGCCTACAAGGCATCACTTGTGCTCACCAAAAAAAAAAAAAAAAAAATTATTTGAAATTCAATGCAACCAAACATCTGTGTTTTTATTTACTAAATTTAGCAACTTTTCATTTGGAGTTTCTACTTTTCATCTATTTAAAATAATGCTGCTGTGAATATTTACGTGTGAATGTTAATGAGGATGTGTGTGCAATTTTGTAATTTGGGAAAAACTTGAAAAATTAAATAAAACCTCCCTTTCTGAATGGATGCCAATAGCACCGGCAATTTAAAAGTCAGTAAAATAGCTTAAGATGTTGTTAATGAATCTATTGTAGAGAAAAGCACATAAATATTGGCCTCTGCTTTAATTATATGCCAACATTCCCCATTATGGCAACTCCATACCACCTGGCATTGTTTATTACTCCTGGGATTGTTGATGGTTATTTAAGAAGATCATAAAACTTGGGTACCAGACCTGTTTGACAGGTCTAAATAATCTAAGTTCAGCTCATTAAAAGCTGAGATCAATAGCCTGGTGAATACTATAATATAGAAGTCTTTGAGTTTGGAACATTGTGGAAAGAATGAGATTTGCCATATCGCTGTCATTGTTACTGAATAAAGCTAAATATTGCCAGCACATTCTCACCTCATGCCTTTGCCCTCATGCCCTCTGAATACTATTCACCTGATAACTGCATGACTCACCTGTTTATTTCATTTGGTCTGTTCAAATACCTCTCATCAGAGAGGCCTTCCATAACCACCTTGATTAGAAGAGTTTCCCCCACTCAGGTCTTTCTCCATAACTAGGACTCATAGATTTAGTATATAAAATATAGAATGATGTGCTAACTCTGAATTTCAGGTAAAGAATGAATATTTAGGACGGGTTTTCACTGAAAAATGATTTATTGTTGATGTTCAGTTGAAGCCAGTGTGTTAAATTTTATCTGGCCGCCCTATTCATACACTTAGTACAACCAGACATTATATGTTTAGCAGCTTGTTTAAGTCATGATTAGCCTCATTTGAAGAAAATAAGATTATTAGTTTCAGAGGGTTTGGTGGCTTAAAACAACAGGAAGTTTGTCTCTCATTGTTCTGGAGGCCAGAAATCTGAATTCAAGATGTTGGCAGGACCAGTTCCCTCTAAGGTCTCTAGAAGAGCCCCCTCCTTGATTCTTCCAGTTTTTGGTGGTTCCTGACAATCCTTGGCTTGTGGTCACATCACTTCAATTCTGCCTCCATCCACATAGGCCATTTTCCCTGCATCTTTGTGTGTCTTTTTCTTTTTGATGTCTTTTAAGTTCACCTGTCCTTTGATTTAGGACCCTCCTGGATCCTGGGTGGTCTCCTCTTAAGATCTTTTTTTTTTTTTTTAAGATTTATTTATTTATGTATACAAGAACTGGGGTACAGGCCAGAGGTGAGAGGAGTCACCAGAGACATTGTGGGGAGCAGAAAAGACAGGTGGACTAAAATACACTGCCGAGGGGAGCAGCGGGTGAGGCAGGAGAGGTCTGCTGTGCCCTGTGGGTCCCCTCCCTGGCTGGGGATCAAACTCATACTCCTGTGATGTGTATGCTTCACAGTGCGGCACTCAACCCACTGGGCCACCAGGGAGGCCTGACTCTTCTTAAGATCTTTAACATAAGCATCTGCAAAGACCCTTTTCCCAAATAAGGGCACAGTGACAGGTTTTGTGCAGATGAATCGTGGGGATGATAACACTATTCAACCCGCTAGAGTGGCACATAAGAGCTCGACAGATAATATGTTGGGTGAATGAGTGGGGAAGTCAAGGGAGGCAGGCAATTTGGAGGCAGGCAAAATGTAATCAGTACATTCCACAAATATCTACAGAGAACCTAGTGTGTAATGAGGTTAGGAGGGAGGTGAGTACATTTCTGTTTTATGGTTCCCAAAGGTAACCGGGTAGAAATGTCTAAAAGACAGCTGAGAAATGGAATTTAGATCCATATTCTGGGCAGAGTGATAGTCAAACCCTCATATGGGAAAATGGCAAGAAGTTCTAGGAAGGGCAGCTGAGGATGGCACCACAGCAATCAATCCAGGGAAATAGAATAAGCAACAACAGGCAGTGATAAATCCACACACTCATATTCCTGTATCAAAGCCAAGAGGCCAGAGTCTCTGTAGCTTCAGGTTACAGTCATCTCAACAGCCAAGACGTCTACCACAGGAGCCAAGAGAGTTGGCTTGTCAGGAAGCTTTTCCTCTTGGTTTGGAAAAATCATTTTGACACCTGCTCAGGTCTGAAGAGCCCATAATCAAAATTTTCTGCTTCCTCTTACAAACTGAAAACCAAAGGGAATTTGCAGGAGCCTAATTATCATGAGAAGGCAGTGCCTGAAATCACTGTTCAATTTTGCCAATGTGACCAGAGTGCAAAGGTGGAACAGAGTGCAAAGTGGTATTAGAGAGTTGCTTGTTTGCTTTCTGATGAATACTTCCAAAGTAATAGGAGCATCATGCCAAATGAGTCATTATGAAAAGATATATTCGTCTTTCCAGGGCTGTCTTCATCAGTCTGCTAGTTGGGCAGTCTTTCAGGGCCTGGGACATTGTGTGATGCTTAGTTTAGTCTCTATTGTCTCCATCTTCAAATTGTCATTTTTAAACAAGTGACCCCTTTTTTATTTTTGGCTTTGGATTCACAAACTGTATAGAGTACTTTAATTATTTTAACAATCTTACACTGAAAATTTTTTTTTTTTTTTTGGTATTTCTCTTAAGGAATTGCCTTTGCAAGAGGGAATGAACTTTGAAGGACAGAGAGGATTGTTAACATAAAGGCTATGATGCTGATGCTGGAATCAGTGGGGTTTGGCTACAGATCTCAGCATTGCTACTTGCTAGCTGCCTTGCTTCTTTTGGTCTCTGAAATGTAGCTAACTATATCTACCTCATTGGATTGTTAGGAAGATTGAAAACACACATACACAAATGAAAGCTCCTCCTGATACAGTAGGGAGTCAGTGCATGGGTGTTGTCCTGAGATTTGCTGTCTGGTTAGAGAGGTCACCAAATAAAATCTTTAGAGACAGGAGCACCCAGTCTCTGTTCAGCACATGCTCATTGCCTGCCTGCTCTGTCCAGTTGAATAGGTTGAATAAACAGATTATTCTCTGGCCATATCATAGAACTTTTGTAACAGTGGTAGGGGAAAGACCAAGCAAGTATGCCAGCAAATAGCGGAATTTATGATAGTAATAAAAAGACAAGAAAAAGAAATAGCTTAAATGGACAGGGTGGGATTGGGAAGGGCTGTGAGGAGCTCTTCTGGATTCTGGGGTTAGGAAAGACCTCTTTAAGGAGAAGGCTTTGGAGCACAGACTTCGTGGTGTGTTGGAAAGATCTGGGAGATCATGAAAGGGAGATTCTTCTAAGCACAGGGAGCCAGAATAGAGATATTAAAGAGGAGATGAATTTGGAAATTTGGGGCAACTCTCCTTTATAACTGTAGCAGAAAATACACAGCAAAATATAGTCATGGAAGTAAGGGATTGAGTTAATGTGTAGTACTTGTACCTTATAATGTTTGCTCTGCTGGATGAGGAAATAAAGAAAAAAAGAGCCCTTAGGAGTCATATTCAAAGAGTTGGAGATACAACTGAGGACACATACAAAATGTATGTAAAAAAATCTAAATAAAGTATTGATGAATGTCAAGATTTCAAATACAAATGTTGTTTTCAGGAGGTGAAAATAGTACTTTGAAATTCTTTCCTGGGATGAGATTGATGAGATCACTTTCTCAAGGATTTGGGGTAAACAAATTGGATAGAGAAAAACCCTTTAAAGATGCAATCATCTCAGGCCAATCATGCACAATTTAGGAGTGCGTGGAAGAAGACAAGAGATTAATGTATTCCAAAAATGCAAAATCAAATATGTGTAACCTGCTAATCAGTGAAACACACTCTGTTTCTTAAGCTGTAGACAAGATTGGTTCCAACACACCACACAACCATTCTGTGTTCAGGATAAAGTTTCTAATGTTGCCATAATATTTCTATGAATTAGGGAGCTGTTATGTCTTGATCACATTTATATATGTTCCTTTTTCTACTAAAGTTCACAGTGGGATGTGTTTCTTTTCAATGTCTTTATCAGCCAGCAACAAAATAGAACCAAATGGATATGTTTTCTGTTTGCATCAGCTATTTCTCAAATCCTGTTTATTATTGTGTCTCTTCCCTTTTCCTCTGTATCCTTCCTCTATCCTGCCAATTTCCCTCTTTCACTCTCTCTATTTCTATATCTATCTTACATTTGCCAATCATCATTTGTATTGAATAACTAATTTTCTTTTTCTCAAATTCAGAAAAACACAAGGAAGTTAGTTTTAAAACCATGGCATTTGTGTTACTCATTTGTATAATGCTACATTGTAAATTTTTAAAATATAAATACAAGACAATATCTGTGCATTTATGTAATTTATATCTCATTTTTATATTTGGTGATCCTATGGCTTTAGGCTTTTTATTTATTAAAAACTTGGGGTCATCCCAATATTAAATTTTGTGTTTTATTCTTTTTAGTGAAACAAGACTAACATGCAAACAAAGTCAAAATGACATTGCTTATTGACCAATGCATCTAAATCTCCATTCCTATGAGATATTGGAATTGGAGGTCTATTTCAGAGATTATTTGTTCCAATAAAATTTTTCTGGAGATGCTATATGTAAATTTCTCTTCAGCACAGATTTAAAACATTTATTTCTCCAAGAATATAAATAAGCTGTTGGGGGCTGGGGCAGAGGAAGAGAGAGAGAGAGAGAGAGAGAGAGAGAGAGAGAGAGAGAGGATCCCAGTAGCTGAGACTATTAAAAAATGTTTGCAGTTATGTTCTGAGTGACTTTGTATGCCCACACAAACCCTACCATTCCTAGAATCTAGAATCACTTTCAAATAAATATAATAAAGTCAGCATTTCTTTGCCATACATTTTATTTGAAAGTAGCAGTTGCCAGGTACAATATTTATTTATATTTACACATATGTTTACTGCTGAAGCCTAGACATCTCATCTAATAACCTGTTGTTTAGAGGAGTCAGGTCACTACAATTCAGATCCCTTATCTCACTCTGAAACTGATTGGCATAGTAAGAGCCATATATAGCAAACATTTTGACAAGTCCTTTGTTGACTTTATTATTGCACTGTATAATGCATATTTCTGAATATTTCTTATAATAATTATCTAATAATTATATATTTTATATATAACTAATTATACAAATCAATTAAACATTATTATATATCATTATATTTAATTAAAATTTATTATATTTTAAGAAGAGTTATTATAATTATTATAACAATACATTGTTATACTGAATTTAACAGCTTTCTTCACCTAAATGTAATGGAGAGAGCCTATGCTGGTAGATGAAAAAACTCAATATTGTGAGATTGATGAATCCTAAAAATTAATCTATAGATTGGCACTTTAGTTGTAACCACACTGAATAGGGTTTTTCAGTGAACCTGAAACATGTATTATAAAATTCATTTGGAGAATTAAAAAATGATGCACAACTTTGATAAAGAACAAGGAGGGGAACGTTCCCCTCATCTGATATCAATGCTTGTTTCAATATACAGTAATGAAACAGTTAAACATAGTAGCCTAGTGATTAAACTTTCCAAAACAGTCCTTGCATCTGACTTATGCCTTGGTGCTATAGAAATAGAAGAAGATGGATGAGGATTTGAGGACATAGATAGAACAGCCAATATTCAGAGGCAGTGGGTATGAAAGCACCTACTACCTTTTCTGTTATCCATGCATGGCCTTAGTTCCCAAATGTGCAGGAGAAAACTAAACCTAAGAGCAGTTGTCGATATCAATTATATGTCCAATTTGCTTTGAGTTGGGAGTGGTAAGGAAAAGAAAAGAAAGGGGAAAAAAAGGAAAATATCTCATATTTCCACTACCAGTTAATTATAATTCTTGATTTTAAACAAATAGGGTTGTCCTTGGACAAATCCTTATACCAGTTCTCCTTTAGTCACTAGCAATAGAAAAGAAACTTTCTTTGGTTCACCCTCATAAATTCTCCGGAACTAAAACTCCCAGCTGGACTCTCCTTCCCTGAGATCAGCAGTAGCCTCAGCAGGTGTAGCCTTTGAATTTGACTGACAATTCTGATGATAATGTATCGAGGAGAATGCAATCCAGCTTGTTCCTGTCATTTTATTGGCTCTGCAAGTCTTAAAACTCATAAAGGATGTTTTGTCAGTAAAATAAGCCAGCATACTGGGAAGAGATAATTATGTAATGAGGTATCATTTCCCATGGTCTAATAACCTTAACCTGTTTTAACTATATCCCATTAAAATATCAGTAAAATCTTGGTCAATTATTATCTATTTTTCAAATCTCCCCCTTTCAGTAAAGATTTTAGAAAAGGTCAGAGCAGCTGTCAGACCCCAGTGATAAAGAACAGGATGGTGCTTTGGGAGATGGTAGTTCTTATAGCGTTAAGGACTATAAAGTTTTTAAATTGAATTGTAAAAGTTTATAACTAATAAGGAAATTCTTTTAGGTGTTTTTAATGTTATTTGGTCTTTTGAAATATTCCACAGATGGAAACAGATGGTAAGGTCATGAAATGGGTGACTATTCAGCATCATAAAATGCAAACACATTTTCTCCATTTAGAGCTATAGCCTTGTAGTCAAGATAATGTTATAGGTTATTATCTAGTTCCTATGAAAATCAAATACTTTTACATGCCAATATAAATAGAGAAGGGACTGAGACGTCTATGTGCAGAAAAGGAGTTGAGAATAGACAACAGATCTTTTGGTAAAATAAATGTGTATTTTCTATTTTCTCCTACAAATGACTTTGACCTATTCTGTCTGGTGACCGGTAAGGCATAGTTTACCCTATAGAAGAATGGAAACTCATTATTAGCAAAGGGTGATTTTAATAAGAGGATCAATGTCCAGGAAGACAACTATGTTAGACTGTAAATTCCTTGAGGGTAAATTCATGGTCATTCAGTCAACAAATACTTCATGAATACCTACTATGTGTCACATATTTTTGTAGACACTTAAGATTGGTGAAGAAAATAGAAAATAAAAGTCCCTCTCCTTATAGAATTTACATTGAAGTTGGATACATTAGCAAAAATAATGAACAAAATTGATAAATAGTACTTATGGCAAGAGGAAAGAATGGTAATGACTCCTAGCTTACCTCTACCCCACAGAACATGTAATGTAATCTTGCCAAAATGCCACTGAGACCCGTGAGAGGGAAGGTGGCAGCTATGTGGACTTCCTTTCTGAGAACTGAAGGGCTCACTCCCTCATGGGGGACTCTGGTAACTGGGACTAGCCAGATAGGGAAATAGCCGCCTTTCTATGGAGAACAACAGGACTCTGGGGAGCAGGGATTTTGCGCCCTGTGCTGCGTGGGAGCACATGGATGACACATACACAGATTTAACTGAGGGATTTGCATGTGGGAACTCCAGCAGGAGGATGTATTACAGAGTAACCCTAGTGGAATGTGGGTGACCCAGATTGTGAGTCCTTAAAAATCCACACTTAATAACTTAAGACAAGCCATAAAGTAGACACACAAATAAAAAAAAAGTTTATTTTCAAGAGGAGTGAGAAGGAGGAAAGAGGGATCTGATAATTGATGAGCATGTATCTGGATGTTATGTGTTCTACCATGAGCAGAGACCATGGTGCAAGCTGAAGATGGAAAAGCAAGAGAGCAAGGCCCATCTGTCTTCAGTATTTTAAAGGTCAACATGGCCACTCAGTTCTGCCTTTGGTTCCCAGCAGCATTCCCAACCAGGAAGCCTAGTTCATGGCATTCTGGGAGTGGCAATGAGATGTACGAGAAGGAGGCTGCCATACTCATATCAGATAAAATAGACTTCAAGCTAAAAAGGGTAATAAGTAACAGGGACAGACATTATATAATTCTTAAGGGTTTGGTATAGCAAAAATATACATCACATTATTATATATGCACCAAATGAAGGAGCATTGAAATATATAAAACACTTCTTAATACAATTTTAATTATTAAGAGACATTTATAGCAACATATTAATAGTAGGGGACTTTAATACCTCATTGTAATATCAGTCACACAGAAAATAAATATGGAAACAGTAACCTTAAATAATAAACTAAACTAGATGTATTTAACAGACACACAACATTCCATCCAAAACCATCAGAATTTATGTTTTTCTTAAAAGTGCACATAGAATACTCTCTAAGATAGATCCATATATTGAGACATGAAAAATAAATTGTTAGTATATTTATGAAGATTGAAATCATACCAGTTACAATGCTATAAAGCTAGTATTCTCTCACAAAAAGAAAAGTGGAAAATCCCAAACACAGGGACACTAAGCAACATGCTTCTGGTAGCCTGACTAATAAATGAATTAAAGAAGTAAAGAGACACTTGCAGACAAATGGAAATGAAGATCTGTATTATCAGAATCTATGGGAAGCAACAAAAGTAGTGCTAAGTGGGGCATAAACATACTACAGGCTTACATCAAGAAACAAGAAAATTTTAAAATAAACAATTTAGCACACCTAAAAGAACTGGAAAAAGGAGCATGAAACTAAAAGTCAGAGCTAAAATAAATGAAACAGTATATATATATATATATATATATATATATATATACATATATATATATATAAAAGATCCATGAAACTAAGAGTTGGTTCTTAAAAAAAATTGTAAGACCTTTAACTAGGTTCACAAAGAAAATAAGAAAGAAAACACTAATTAATAGAAACAAAAATGAAACAGGAGAAATTACAACAGATATCACAGAAATCCAAAGACACCTAAGAGAATTCTGTGAACAGATACACAAATAATTTCAATCATCTAGGAAAAGTGGATACATTATTAAATCTGTGCCTACCAATATGGAATAAAGAATAAATGCAAAGCTTGAAAAGACTGACACGAGTATGGAAATTGCAGAAATAAAAATTTTTCCTTCCCCAAATCCCAAAAGTCCAGGGCCAAGTAGTTTTACTAATGAATGCTACCAAGCTGTCAGAGAAAAATTAACATCTATTCTTCTTAAACTCTTCCAAAAGATTGGAGAATACTCCTAGACACATTTTATGAAGTCAACATTACCCTGTTATCAAAACCAGACAAGAACATCACAAAAAAGAAAATCACACATCACTATTTCTGACTAACATAGATACAAAAATTCTCACAAAATACTAGTAAACTGAATTCAATAATACATCAAAAGGATCAAACACTATGATCAAACACCCCTGGGACTTATTCCAGGGGTGAATGGATGGTTCAATATCCATGAATCATTTAGCATAATACACCTCATTAACAATAGGAAGGACAAAAATTATGTTGATATGAATAGATGCAGAGGAAGCATTTGACAAGAGTCAGCATATATTTATGATGAAACTCTCACTAAAATGGGGGTAGAAGGAACATACCTTAACATAATCAAGGTCATTGTTGCAAACCATAGTTGATAACATACTCAATGGAGAAAGGAGAGCTTTTTCTTTAAGATGAGGAATAAGACAAGGTTGCCCACTCATGAATATTTATGACACCGAAAGCTATTGTCAGGGCTTAAGATTTCATTTTGAGTGAAATGAACTGCCTTGGTGGGTTTTAAGTAGCAAAATGACATTACGTGACTTATGACCTAAAAGTAACCCTCTTAAAGGGACATCTGCCCCCTTGTGCTCATTGCAGCATTAAAGACAAGGACACAACCTAAGTATCCACCAATGAATGAATAGATAAAAATATTTGGCTATAAAAAAAAGAAAAGAAATCCTGCTATTTGCATACATAGCTAGACCCCAAGGGCATTGTGTTAAATGAAATAAGTCAAAACAGAGAAAGACAAAATTACTGTATGATCTCACTTATATGTAGAATCAAAAAAGCCTAATGAATAGAAACAGAGGACATATTTGTGGTTGCTAGAAACAAGAGGTGGAAGGATTGGATGAAGGCTGCCAAAGGTACAAATTCCTAAGATAAGTAAGTTCTAGGGATATAGTATATAGCATGGTGACTCTAGTTCATAATGGTGCATTGCGTATTTGCAAGTTACTAAGACTAGATATTAAAAGGTCTTAGCACAAGGGAAAAGCATCTGTAACTGTGTTGGAAATGAAGTGTTGGATGGATAAATGTTAACTAAACTTACTGTAATGATTCCATTTATAACACATGCATTGATCAACTTATTACATTGTACACTTTAAATTTATCCAATGTTCTATGTCAGTTACATCTCAATAGGTCTGAGGGGTCCTGGGGAAGGAACCTTTTGGAAGCTGGTTGAAAGTATGTTATTGACAGGCAAGGGCTAAAGCAGAAGGACCACTTAGGAAGCTCTGGCAGCAATCCTGGCAACATGGGGGTGCTTGGACCATAGCTGGGCCCAGAGATGGTGAGACTAAGGTTTTTGACCACAGAACCCAAGATTTCCCATAGGTGCTAAGTGGACTGTGACAGAAAGGCCGAGTCAGGGATACTTCCCCAGTTTTTGACCTGGCTACTGAAGGATGAAGCCACCATTTCCTGAGATGGAAAGGCTGCCAGAGGAAGTGGTTTCATTTTCATTTAGGAAAACTGAGTTTGAGGTATCTATTAGTCACGAGTGGGGATGCCAAGCAGGTAGCTGGGGATTTGGCAGAAACTAGAATTTGAGAGAGTGGTCTGGAATAGAGGTATGCATTTGGAAGTTATCAATACATGCGGCATATAAATCTAAATATCAGATGGCATGTGATATTTAAATCTATGAAAGTGGATGGGATCATACAAGGCATGAGAGTAGATGGAGGAAAGAAGAGATCTCAGAGTTGACTTGATACTGGCTCAATAAGTTCATTGAACTAATGAACAAAATGAATGAGTCATAATAACAATCAGTATCTTCCTGCACAAATAATTCAGGTCAATGGCATTAAATATGTAATTCATGAAAACAGTAATTTGGAGTTATTTGTAGCTTGATATGTGGCTTTTTTGAGATCCAGGATGGAAGTAGGGACCCAAATCAGAAGAGCACAGTGAGAGTGTGCTGTCTGTTCATTCACTCATAGTTTCTTCATTTTAACAATGCCTATTATGCCCAAGGCACTGATCTCTTACATTGGACATTGAACCCTTTTTTGCCACCCCACTTCAGCTTCTCCTTTCTGAGCCCCTTGCTTTCCTTTCTGCAACTTCCCAGTGCTGTGCGATCCTAGAGGGGTCATAAACCAAGACCCCAGAACCACACTGGCCCTGTCAGGAGACCTGTTCACAACCTAACTTTGGCCCTAAGTTGAGGGCCATCTCAGCTCTTCACACCAGGATTTGGCTTTCCAGGAAGAAGAAATGGTTAGCCCAATGGTCACATCACAAATGCCAGCTGCACATCTAAATTAAAAAATAGTTAAACAGGTTTAATTCATTTTAATTATATATTTTATCTGGTTTCAATTATTTCAACCTGTAATTATTACAAAAATTATCCATAATTTCACATTATTTTCTTGTACAAAGAAGACTAGCAGGTGCTGCTCCCTGTCTTCTAGAAGCACCTTCATTCTGTTCTTGTGAATTTCCTTCTACAATGTACAGACTCTGGACAGGAGCTGAGTCAGGAAGATCCCAATAGCTTCTAGAACATTTTCTTTTGCTTGGGTTGCTAAAGTTACCTAAAGAAACCTAACTTTCACACTCCTTTTCCAATGAAAATAAGGATTTGTGTTGGATCAAGAATGTTCTAATTTCAAGGGTGGAGTCTAATTTCAAGAGTAGATTAAACCTTCAAAAAGAAAATGGATATGCGTAGGTTTAGATGAAAAAAGTCTTTAAAATGGAACTCTGGTTGGAAAGGCATAAAATGTTTATAGTGCGATCCAGTTTGTTTAATTTTTTTCAAGATCACACATGTAGGGATATTTATGGGAACAAATATACAATTTTTGATAGAAGGAAACAAACTAGCTGAACAACATGACCTCTGGGGAGCAGTTGGTTGCAGGCTGAATTATGTTCCCTTCCCCAATTTGTATGTTGACCATCCTAATCCCCAGAACCTCAGACAGTGAAAAATATTTGTAGATGTAATTAAGTTCAGCTGAGGTCACTGGAGTGGCTCCTTAGCCAGTCTGATTGGTGTCTTAGTAAGAAGAGGAAATCTGGACACAGAAGACAGAAGATGATGTGAAGCATGGAGAAGATCATCTATAGCCAAGGAGACAGGCCTGGGACAGATCCTTCTATTGTGACTTTTAGAAGAAATCAATCTAAGTCCTGACTTCCCATTTCTCCAGAAGTGCTTTTATTGTTTTAGGACCACAAACTGTATTCCATTGTGATGGTAGCCCAACCTGACTCATCTAAGAGAGGAATTAAAAAGAAAGGCCAACTTTAACTTATTATAAAGGTTCTTATTCTGATAGTCTTATGATCAAATAGTGGAAGTATTTTAAAAAGGGCACTCAAAAGCCCCTGCCCTGCATTTATCCCTCTGCTTCCTTTGTTCTGCATATTCCCTCCCTGGAATTTAGTGACACGCGATGTGATCTGGAGGGAGTAAGTGAGACCATGGTGACTGCAGAGCAGGTGGTGGAGTCCATGACCTCGTTCATCCTTGTTCAGTCTGAGATCTGGTGTTCTTGCCCACTTGTTTGGTTGTGGGCAGGCTGTGATGTTTATTGGGATGACTCTGGAATCATCTTGGTTTCCTTTCACTCTGTTCTTTGTCCAGCTCATCATTAGCACTTATATGAAGTCTCTGATCTGGAGCTATGTAAGTTACGGTTCTTTAGTTGCAAGCAACAGAACATGCGTCTTATAGTTTTAAGCAGAAAAAAAATAATTCATTGAAAGGAAATAAGGGACCCACAGGTTCCAAGAGGTTCTAACTTGCAAGGGAAAACTATAGAAACAGGTTTAGAAAAATATTCTGAGCTAAGAAAATTTCAGGGAGAGGAGAGTCCTAGGCTGAACGAATGGACTGGCACTTAGGATGCCACCTGTGAAGTTAACCAGCTGCTGCTCACTTTCCATTTGTGTTGGGGTCATTTCTTTTCAGATTTACTCAAAGGAAAAAGTTTCTGATGCTCTTATGTTGGGTCAAAGGTCAACGGTTATTCCTGGAAGCAGGACATGGATACTTTACCACTCTCTCCAGCACGGAAGTGCTCACTGCAGAGCAGACTCACTGTTTTTACCAGATGAAGAGGACCCTGGGAGCAAAAGAGCTTTCACTGGGATAATTGATTTGTTTATTCCACAATGTAAAACTGAGTGGTGTCAGTGTTCTCTCAAAAGATCCTTCATATATTGTCATCTCCCAAAGGACAGAGTTGGATTTATAGTTTTCTTGCACCACATCCAAGATGATGTGATTAATCGGTGCCTAGAGGTATAATGCCAAGTCAATTCATCATATTCTGGGTGGATAGATTCCTTTTCACTTGTTCGCATCTTTCTCTAGGTCTTACTTCTTACTTAAACTTGATCCTTTTCAAGGCAGGGCAGTGTGTGGGGCAGGTCTTATTTCATTCCTCAAATAATTGAAACCCCTATTCACCACCCATCAGTGGAAGGAAATACAGACTATCAGATTCTTCCTTTCATCTATGTAGTTACAGATCCAGGCGAGACTTGTGTTGGTAAATTTACCCTGTAGATTTTAGAAATTTCTAAAGTTTACAATTAAGTTATTTAAAGAAATATAGAGAGATGATATAAAACTAGATTTAATTAATTCCAGTGGAGTATGAAATTGATCTAGCCCTGGTTATAACATTACTATTTTATTTTTACCTAATTAAACTAGAATATTAAAATTTTGAAGTTTGGGTCTGGACTTTAATCAAATGCCCCATAAATGACTTGGGATAGGATTTTATAATGAGGTAGAAAGAATGTAAGCTCCTGACATTTCACAGATCTCTGTATGCTCACTGTGAAATCAGTCATCACTCCAGGAGTGAACTATGTATGAAATGAGTACTGTTTGTACAAGCTGGCAACAGAGAACTTGAGCCTTAGTTTTCTCATCTATAAAATGGGGCTAAAATACCCATTTCTTACTGTTATTGTCAGGATCAGAAGAGACACTTGCTATGTCTATTTCCAGCACATAGTGGGTACTCAAAAAATCATAACGGTGATGATTTGGAAGCTAACATATTTCCGTGACTCTTGCTCATTTCAATTGATGAGATCAAGAACACATATCAAGCAGCTTGGTGATGATTTTTCTGTTTCATCTTTCTAGCACTCTCTTTGGTTCCTATGAATAAAAGAGTTGTGATCTGAAACTGGAGCAACTCCCATGACCCACAATTTCCTAGAGTGTTTCTGGAGTACACCACCACTGGGAGATGTAAGATCATGAATGCTCGGGAAAATGTTTGGTGTTCAAACAATATTGGGAATATTTGGATTAACAGAAGCCAACCACCATAAGAGGTGGCTGATGGGGTCACGTGGCATGAGAAGTGATCACAGCAGACAATGGAAGTGGCCTGAGCAGCCCTTGTGAATTTAATTTAGCTGCTCTTGGAAGTTGAACTTCTCCCCAAAATTGACTTGCAGCCTATGAGGGAGAAACAAATTGCCTCCCCACTGTTCACACTTCTGCTCTGTCTGTAAATGTTAGAAAATACCATAAAAAGAAATGTGACTTCCTGCAGCAGTAAATATGCAAATACACATTTTCTCCAAATATGGCTAGGGCATCATTCCCCCCCTTTTACCACCTTGGAGTCCCTTAACAGGTTTGATTCTGTTGACAAAGCTTTTTAAAGCCATCTAGCTGACTTTTTCCTTTTGAATGCTAACAATCTGTTAACTGTATTCCCAGGGAACTTGGATGGAGAGGGCTTGAGCTCTCTCTCTCTCTCTCTCTCTCTCTCTCTCTCTCTCTCTCTCTCTCTNGATGGAGAGGGCTTGCGCTCTCTCTCTCTCTCTCTCTCTCTCTCTCTCTCTCTCTCTCTCTCTCTGTCTCCCCGCATCCCTGCTTCCTTTCCTTCTACCTCCCTCTTTCTCTCTCTTTTGCCCACTTTCTTATTCTCTGGCACTCTGGCCTTTGGATGGGCAAATTGAAACTCATTTAATCATCTGTAAGCCAAGCACCAGAATTTATTCTATCACATTCTATGCCACTGACTAAGCAATGACTTGAAAAATTATTCACAGTGGAATCCTTTGTTCCCAGCCCACACAGAAGTTAAAGAAGTTTCGCCTGCTGAAGAATCAGGTCCTATTCTTAATGTATGAAATGTTTTAGTTTGCTCCAGACTTCCAAGTCTTCCATTTATCCATCAGCATTAGAGATGTCATGTTTCCATCCAAGTTGGACATGAAGCAGGAGACGAGGAGTCTTGTAGAAGGTAGTCAAACCAACTGGCAAAGATCACCCTCAAGGTCAAAGCAGACTGTGTTCTAAGCCTTTCGTCCTCATGGGCAAGATTTCCTTTAATCTCTTATATACCTATTATATTTAAATACAAAATGCTCGTTTCCAGGATCATAAGGTGGTGGGTACTATAGCAGATAGAGTCATGTTTTCCTACTTGCAGAAATAATTCAAGCTTTGCAAAATTGAGGCAAAGTCAGAGTACGAAGCAGACAAGGTACGTGAGTAAAGCAGATTCTGCACCTAATGGGAGCTCTTCCTGCATTGCACCCCTCACCCTCTGCCCTGCCATGTTCTGCATATGTCTAAGAGACCAGGAGGCACCCGTACATGCTATCACTACTTGTTTAAGGGACACATGGAGATCTTGAGAGAGGCCGCGTCAGCCATGGCTACTTGTCTGCTGTTTTATCTGTGGAGTATCTCATGGCTAAGTCATGTGGCAACTAAATAGTAGAGACTGAGCGTTAACAGTGGCCTTGGAGACAGAGGGGCTGGAGGGTTAAGTCCAGGCCTGCCTCGTCCCAGCTTTGTGTCTGTGTGCAAGTTACTGAGTCTTCCTCTACAGTGGAGACAGTGTAACTACAGCAGATTTAAGATAATGATTGAGACAATGTATGCAAAACACTTTTGTGTAGTATCTGGAATATCATAAACATACAATAAATATTAATATTATAACTGTACACTGTATCAAATTGATTCAAATTGGATTAATCCCAGGTAGAGTTGTATATAACAGGATGCTATGCAATGCAAATTTTTTATATGCAATTATATGTTATATTGTGTCCAAATTCCAACTTGGCACTTCATTATATGGCTGATACATCCCTGTCCCCCTCACCTTCCCCCGCCACCTTTGGGGACATCAGGGCCATAGGAATAACTTAACTCATAGAACACTTTATCATCAATTATTTCAAAATGTTGCTCTTGGGGGAAACTAAAGTTCTCTACTAGGGACAATTTGCCTCCTCCTTTCCCCCAGGCATATTCAGCAAAGTCTGGAGTCATTTTTGGTTGTCACACCCGGGAGGTGAGATGCCAGGTGTGCTGCTGGTTTGCTGTGGGTGGAGATGGGGAAGATACTAGAAATCCTGCCATGCCCAGGCCAGCCCTGCATCCCAGAATGATAAAATACCAGAGTTGAGAACACTGACCTGGATTTTGGGGTTTAAAAACATGTCTGTTGTTTCAGACTCAGTTGGAGTCAAAGACTATCAAAGATAAGTGGTTTCTAAAATTATTTTCAGAGTTTGAAGAAGCATTAAATTGAGTGGCTCAGTTGGGCTGTGAGATTTAGGTAAGGATCCTTTTGGGGAGCTCTGAGCCTGGAGGCCCTCCTGGATGCCTTTGCCTGGCTGCAGGATCGGGCCAGAGGATTGCCCATTTATGGACATGCCTCAAGCAGGTGTCCTGCCTTAGAATGTCTTTTATGAGTCTCTGTCAAAGCCCTGAACATACTGACTAGTGACAAGACCTTGATTGACCCAGGTGCCACTAAAAATAGGAAAAACCCATGGTGTTCCAGCCAGCCATTTTTCTTTAGTTGGAAAAACAGACCTGCAAGATAGGCAGAGTGAAATAAATTCTGGAGGACAATAAAAACAACAATCATAGTGATAGCGATTAGTTATGAAACTCCCACACTGTGATAAAACTGCAGTAGAGCAAAATGAATTCCTGGAATTCCACTCCCGACCCTGTCTCCTACTGTCTGCGAGTAGGCGAATTGTGTTTTTCTTTTCTTTTCTTTTCTTTTTTCCAGCATCTTCTGTTTCAGTCTGTAGCAGGGGAACAGTGCCAATCTCTGAGGCAGGGGATGGTCGTGAGAACACGAAAAGGTGAAGTCCTTTAACACTCAGCCCACAGCCCATGAACACGCTTCTTGTGATTGACATTCACTGGAAATGGAATAATCCGCCCCAAACTGGGTGGGAGGGAGGGCTTTGAGACCAGGACAGTTGGAAATGAGGAAACTGTCAGAATCTTCCAGTTGGGTGGAGTTCCCAAGCTCCCGATGACCTGCCTTCCAGACCTGACCACGGGGGTGTGGGCAGCACCGTGCGGGCTGAGGTAGGGTGCCCCTGGTCCCTCCTCCAAGGGCCATGCTTCTAGCTGATTTGCCCTGTTTGTGCGTTTTCTCTCTTGCTGCTATCACTACAGTCTCAGGTCCCCAGCGGGAACATTAGCTTCAAGTGCACAGATGGCCTGATGATATTTGGCCTCTCCTGTGGAGAAACAGTGAAAAGGCTGTCAGCATTTTCACCAAGAACCGGCTCTCCAGAGGACCTGTGGTGGAGAGAAAGCCCTGCGCCCTGACTGCCTGCCCTGTGCCTGCCCTGTGGACTTTGGTTTTGGGTCTCCTGCCTGGGGGCTCAAGGAGAGGCCTTCAGAGAGACTGGTCTGTGGGCTGCCTGCAAGGTTAGGGAGGGCAGACCGTGTGTGCGTGTATGTGTATCTAGGTGTGCCCTTTTTCTGAGCATGTACGTGTCTGTGGAGATGCCGAGTGTGTGTGTATGAGCCCACGTATATGGGCCTGTGGTTGTATTCATGCCCTGTGTGTGTGTCCACCATGGGTGCATGGGTGTTAGTGTGCATGTATGAATATGTGTAATTTTGTGTTTGTGTCCACCTTGTGTCTGCCTGCATGTGTACCCCCACGGGTTTGTGTGAGTATGAGCACAAGTGTGCATGTGAGCACAGGTGTGTTGAGTGTGGGTGCTGGCGTGTATGCACATGCCTGTGTGAGTGAGTGTGTGTGATCCTTGGGTATGTGGGGATATGTGAGTATGTGTGTGTTCATGTGTGCATGCATGTACCAGTGTGTGAGGGTATACATGCATGTGGGTGTGCCGAATGTGTGTGTGCCTGGCCATGTGTATCCTCCGTGGGTGTGCGAGTGTTTTTATGTCTGTGTCCCATCGGTGTGTGTCTGTGTATGTGTTGTATACATGTGTGTGTGCTCGGTCGTGGGCCTGGAGCAGCCTTCATCACATAATCACACTGACAAATGCAATGGCATTTGAGAAGTTTGACATTGTCATCGCTCTTGGGAACAGCTTGGTACTGAGCTCATCCTAATTATATTTAATTGCACACTGACTATGACACTGAATCTTGGATATGACACTGAATCTCATTTGAAATGGAAGGTGTGATGGGGTGGGTGACAGGACAGAGAGTAAACAGTGGCCAACGAGCCTGGCCTTGCCCACAGCCTTAGGCCTACTGCATGAACATATCAAGATGGTCGGCAATAGGACAGGGAAACTCCTGGCTGAGACATGACTATATACACATACGTGCAATGTATATAATGGATGCATGTACATATGTTGTTTCCATTTTTTAAAGATTTGAATGCACCAAACTCCAATAGTAGCATCCTCTAGGAGGGGAGAATGCAGGGATGTGAAAGAGGAGTTTTAAGTTCCACCTTGGTAAGGTTTGTTTTTGGTTTTTGCACGTGGTATTCGTTGTCTTCATTATTTTTTATATAAAAGAAGAAAGAGAATATACAGGAGAGGAAAATATTTACCTTCTAAAGTTTATAAAGACTGTAACAAGTCCCTATGAACTGACAAATCTTTTCAGGAAGAGCCAGAGTCAAGTTTTGGTTCAGAACTTGGTTTCCTGTTGCCAGTTGCGTAATGTTTGGGGGAAACTGTAATCCTTTATCTCTGCTTGGTACAAATGTCGCCCCTTTTCTGTGGCCACTGAGAATAGAATGAAATGTTATTGATTTGCAACTGGAGTCCAGTCCTTCAGAGGCTAGGTTGTAATACTTCTCCAGCTGACAGCAGTCAGAGGTGGAAGATTGAAAGTCTCCTGGGAACTCTGCATTGCTCTCAAATTTAGAGGTTGCTCTGCTAGCAGATGCTGGAGGCCACGGGACATGAAACTGCAGTTTTCTGGTGTATTTACAGAGGTGCTAGTGCCACAGTGTCAGTGGACCAAACGTGTCTGGGAACACTTGGCCACGTGGAAGGCTTAATCCCACCTAGCTTGTTCAAAACTGTAAAATGTCCCCATGTGCAGGGAGATGGGCGTTTGATAAGAAAGTTTTATAAATTCCCGGAAAGCCACAATTTCCACAAACCTGGGTTTTGTATTTGACTTTTTCTAAATGTGAAATTGACAAAAATAGCGACCATCCTACTCTATGTGGTTCTTAATAGTCAAAGATAATCTATACAATTAAAATAGGCATGTTTTTTAAAAGTAGCAACAGTCACCATATAATTATTTGCTAACTTTCAATTCACTGACTGAATCATTTTTTAAACTATATGGAAATAGACATTCTAGAGATTATCATAGAAAGTCACCTGTCTAAATTTTCTTTTGCTGAAGGGCACTTCTGACATGCCTGGAGCAACTTAGGAGTTTCTTTGAGCTTGGAAATCTGTCACCGGCAAGGAGGCTGCTTATGAATTTGCTGCATCTGATTGGAAAACACTGAATTATAAAAAACATCAGTCTTATGTACACCTCCCGTTGAAAAGGGGGCTGCTCATAACTTGTCATCATGTGGAGTCCTTCTGGCTTGTTTTTAAATCATTAGCATATTTTACTGATTGGAACATCTGAGAATGTTACTCCAAGAAGACATGAGTTCCCCAGAGTGAGGCATGCTAGGAAAGAGGCTACACCGTTGTTCTTAGCCTAGTACAGCTGTTCCTGCCCAGGGAACTTGTGGCAACGGCCGAAGACACTTTGCCTTTCACTACCTGGGGAGGATACACCACTGGAAGCTGCTCATACCGGCTGTGCAAGCATCCCAGGCTGGGTAGGTCCGTTGTTGATTCGTGCAGACGAAAAGAGAATGTTGGAGCCTCCTGTATATTTTACAGGTTTTTAATGCTGAATCAGGGGACAGACCAGGAGACAAGGAGGCAGTAGTTGAGCCCTAACCTCGGAGAGATACTGCCCCCCAATGCCAGAGCTGAGTAGCCCCTTTTATCCTTTTCTTATTCCCTATGCACAGGTGTCCATAATCACATGTGTTTGTGCCCCAAACCATGCCTCTCACCCTGGGCTTTCTATGTAACTCAGAAGGACTGTAAGACCACAGGTGTCATTACACTGGCCAAGTGGGAGGGAAGAAAAAGCCTGAGCCATTCTGTTTTCCCTGCAGTATCCCACAGTGCTCAGCTCAGCCCCCTACCAAATGTCCGTGATGCCAAATGCCTGATCTAGAGTGAACCTGGGTAACTTCTTAATTTTTTAACCCTTCATTATGTACATATACACACATACATATACACATATACATGTATCCATATCCATATATGCACATACACATACACACATATCTGTGATCCCAGTAGTAATACCTACTCATATAACAATAAGATAATGAACTCTGGAAGGAAAACAACTTTGAGCATATGTGTGATGAGGTAAGAAGGGAGACCAGGGTCAGAAACTGCATTAGGGTCAGCAAGTGTAAGAGATGATGTCCGTGGCACCTCGGAGTGTTTCTGGAGGAGCTTCCAGAGGAATTACATGGCAGGAGAGTATTCTAGAGGTATATCCTACAGATAGTAATTGCATATATGGACTGCATGAGAACTTTCTGGATAGGAAAGTGAAGAAGAGGATTCATGAGGAATTCTTTTTTAAAAAAAGATTTATTTATTCATGCATACAAGAACTGGGGTATAGGCCAGAGGTGTGGGGGGTGAGAGAAGTCACCAGAGATAGAATGGGGAGCATAGCAGGCAGATCTACTGAAATACACTGCTGAGAGGTGCAGCGGGTGAGACAGGCGAGGTCTGCCGTGTCATATGGGTCAGCTCTCTGGCACGGGATCAAACTAGTGCTTCAGTAGCTGCAGATAGCTTCATAGTGCTGTGTCTTTACCCCTTGCGCTACCAGGGAGGCACCCCCTGAGGATTTCTTGGTCCATGATTGGAAGTCAGGTAGAGGAAGAAACTAGGGAGAGGGAAAGAAAAAAGGCAGTGAAGGAAGGAGAATATTTCGGAGGATGAGTAGATCTGCTGTGGATGAAGCAACTGGGTTGTAGCCAGTGATCCTAATGCATGGAGATGACAAAATGACTGTCGAGTCTTAGGCAGGAACTCAGATTGGCTCCACGTGAAGAGAAAAGAGAGGTAAGGAGGTCTGCTTAGAGATGAATACCCTTCTTTTGTTATCCAGCAGCCCCGTAGCTTTTCTTGCATCAGTTATGTTTGCCACTTATGAACTTGAGACGCTAAGAGTCAAATAATGTAATAGGAGCACACAAAATCAACAAGATGGTTTTATGTAAGTGAACTTTTCGGATTTGTTCACCTGATTTCATACAAACACCCTCCTCCCCTACGCACTAGCCTATCTTCTGTGTGTTCATCTACTCTTTCATTTTCCCACAAACACACAAAGGACATCTATCACAGGTTTGGTGTAAGGTTATCGAGGTTGCCTAAAAAACAGTGTCCCTCCCCTCTGGGAACTTATATTTTACTGGGCAACAAAAAAAGGTAAAATAATCTTGGAAGGTGTGTACCTGCCTAGGAGGAGCCACAGGAGGGGCGGGTAAGTTTCTGGCTGGTGGCAGGAGGATGGTATCTAACCTGAGCTCGTAGCGGTGCCAGATCCCTGGCCTGGTGGTGGACAGCAGAGGTGCAGCAGGATGGCCTAGCAAGGGGCCCAGCAAACACATGGGTAGGAGAGACTTAACGAGCATTTAGGGAGCTTCACAGTGGGTGGGGCAGGTGATACCAGGACTTGGCTAGTCATTTGGGAGATTTTTCCAAAATGGCCTTAACAATTATTTCTTTAAAAAAGAAAAAAATGGATTAATTAATAAGAAAAATAAATAAATAAATGAAATCAGATATATGACATTACCATTAAAATTATTTACTATTAGTATGGTTTTACTTTTTCATATTTAATTTTTTTATGGGCATAACAGTATATGAGTTTCAGATGTTCCTTGAATCAACATGTGCACATAGTACATTTGGGTCACTGCAAAAACCCCAGATCAGTGCTTCACCATACTGTTGTCCCTTAATTTTTTTTAAGTAGGAACCACAGGCAACTCTTTTCTTGTGCAACATTTCTAGACAGCTAAGCAATTTGCATTAAAAAATCTTCAATAGATATTGCACACTTTAGACCAGTCACTCCAAGTTTGTATAAATAAGAATATTCACTTAGATTTCTAAAACCCCTGAAATTCTATCCCTAAAATGAGTGGATCTTATGATGTATAAATTACACCTCAATAGAGCTATTTTTAAAAGTAAAGAATGCTTTAATAGCAAAATATTAAAAGTAAGCAAATGCTCATCAATATAAATTGGTTAATGCATTTTCACCAATACACTTGAGCAACACACTATAAAATTATTGATATAGTTATTTTACTGACATGAAAAATATCCATGAGAAATCAACACCAGTAAATGGAATTTAATGTCTATCTTAATTAGAAAGATAAGAAAATCCTATAATATCCATATAAAACAGAATATTAAGTCATTTTTTTGAATGTTGGGATTATGGGAAATTCTGACTCCTTTCTTAATCCTTTCCTTTGTTACCCAACATTTTTAAAATGATGAGCAAGAAGTACTTTATGATTAAAAAAGCACTGAAGGTATTTCCAAGCTTAAACAAAACAAACATTAGAAGCAACAGAGAAAACTGTACTGAGTTAAATAAATGCTGGAGCTTCAGAAAGCCTTTGGAGATTCCTGAACATGACCCCACCTCATTTTCAGAAGAAATGAACGTTAGAATTGACATCAACTGTGATGACCAACTGTTTGGGAAAACAGGCCAGATGGTGTTCCTCTTCTCTCTCTGGTGTGCTTTAAGAGGGTATATATTGGGTTTCATAGAGGCTGTTCATAGCAACAATTACTAAACATCTTCACAGCTAGGTCAGTCCAATTATCTTTTAGCCAGGATTGTAAGATGTTTTTAGAAATGTCTTACTAACTCACAACTTGTCTTTGCAATACAGAATACATTTACCCAAAGAGCTCATGTTTACATCCTTCCATTTTTCTTGAGTAGGGTGCTTTCTATGTTGCAAACACATCCTTCCGCGTGTGAGTAGTTCATCATGCAGGACACCTGCAATTCGCACACGTGAATATTGTGATGGCTTATGTCCACAGGCAGTTCAGTGACATGGATGATGACACACCTAGCAGGATCAGTAAAGAGAATTGTGTTGCAGGCAAAAAGCCTTTTCAAAGTTTCTTAAGAAATGGTGGACTGAAGGTACCTGACATGTTCACACTATTAATGAATCAGACTAGTTTTTATAGCAAAGAAAGTCAAATGCACAGCAGAGACCTATTACTTTCCATTTTTATTGTAAATTTAAAAACAAAACCCAAGCCAATTAAATTAGCTGTCTTTGTTACATGCCCAGCTGATTCTTACTGTGGATTGTCCATGCTATAAATGTTGGAGGCTTAGAGAAGCTACATGGATAAAATATGTTTTTTATTGGCAATAATTCAACTGGTAAATTTTGCCCACCTAATAACATGGGCTTCTAATCTTGGAGTGCAATGCATGCTTTGCAATCCTGGAATCTGGTGTGGCATTTAGGAAAGGATTAAGAATAAATTCCGATTCCTCTTTAAAGGGAGTTTCAGGATTCTTTTTAATGCATAGGGGTTACCTACAACACATTCACAGCTTTGTTGAGCATCCTGTTCTGAAGTCTGAAGTCCGTGTCTAAGGGGATCATCATGTCTGCAAGGTCAGATTCTCTCTTCTTCAGGATCCTACAAATCTACCGTCAACAAAAGAGAAGCGAGAGGTTTACTCTCAAGGAGGCCTGAAGTTGGGTCTCTGGCTGCTTCTACTTCATTTTCTCACTTTCTCCAATCTAAAGATGTGCTTTGTGCTTGGAGAGGAAGGGAAGCAGTACTTTAATTCATCACAAATTTCCCCAAGGGTGTGGCTCATACTGAGTCTTTTCTGTTCTCCCAAGGAGTTAGCTTTTAAAATCCCCAATCAAAGAAGAGAGCCTCATTTTCTCTGCTGCCTACTGTCAATTGCTTTCTCTGGCAGTGACAGCAAACCAGTCAGGTTCAATGGTCCCTCTACCTGGAGTAGGAATGTCCTGATGGGGATCCAGGAGAGACAAGGAGGGGAAGTAGAGTAGGGAAATTGCATAGCCCTTACTATATGTATACATAAAAGAGGAAGAAAATTGAGTTTAGCCAATAATTATTATATAAATCAATATTGGCATTGTAGGGACAGGAAAGAAGGAAATTTCTCCCCATCCCTCTGGCTTTTTCTCAGGCTGGTTGAATAACCAAATTAATGTCAAACAGATTAGTAGGTGAAAAGAACAAATTTAATTATGTACACATGGAGAATCCACATGGCTGTGGATTCTATTGTCCATGGGACAATGAAGATATATATCCTGAGCTGAGGTAGGGGCAGGGGCCTGGGGCTTCAAGGAGAGAGGAGGGGGCTCATGTGATTAGGAGAGGGGGTCTTGTATGATGAAGACCAGATACTCAGAATGTATTATAGATAGGTTTTTCTGGCAGAGAGTTCATTTCTGATAAAAATCCTAATTCTAGGTAATATCCTCAATTTTCATTCTTCCAGGTAGTTAAAGGAGTGGTAAGTTCCTCATGGGCCTCCAGGGTCTCCATGGACCTCAGCCCAAAATAATCCACATGCTTCAGTGGCTTGTTTTGGGAAAGACTGTCCTGAATATCTGGGGGGAGTCTGTTTTCCAGCATCTTTGCCAGTTCCTAGAAGTCACTCCTCAAGCATTCTGCCCATGTGAAGCGGGCAAGCCAGGGGTAGGGCAAGCAGGCAGTTTCAGGCAAACAGATAAAGGGAACTTGGAGCCCACCATAGATCTGACAGACCTCTAACACTGAAACAGGGGACCCGATACTGGCAGACCAGCAGGCAGGCAGAGGGGCTGGGAGACAGGGAGCAACTGTGCTCCCCAACTTCCCAAGAATCTCCATGCTTTCTCTCACTTTTCTCTTGTGTTCTTTCCCAGTTCCCTCCTGGCTTCTCGTCTTTTTTTCGTCAATTTGTCTCATCTGGCAATAATGTCTCCTTGGTGTCCATACTTATAGGTTCAGGTTCCCCAAGCTCTCTGGCTTCGTGGCTCACACCTTGGCCCCTGTGTCATAGGTGCCCCATGCTCACTCTCCCAAACACTTTTTGCACCAACACAGTATCACGTGTTAGCAACGAAACCTGGGAGGAGAGCAAGGCTGCAGGTAGTGGCTATAGAGGCCGGTGGTGGGAAGGTGGAAAAAAAGCCTGAGTAACCCATTTTCCCTACACCATGACAGAGGAAGGAAGGGAGAGGGCAGAATTCCTCAGTGCAGAGTGTCCACTGAGTTATGGTCGGCTGAATGCAAGCAGAGCACATTTCACTGTGCAGTAGTTTTACAAATGATGCTATATTGTTTTAATTAAACTTACCTCACAAAATTGCAAACCTTAATAAGGTTCCTAGGAAGAAAATGCGGATTGGAAACAGCAATAATAATGTTAGCATCAGCACGTAGCAAGGAAATGCTAACAGCATGCCACTCCTATGCCTGGGATCAGCTCTTCCTCAGCTACATTCAAGGTTAAAAGAAGCCTAACAGTATATTCTACCCAGCATTCTGTTTCTGGGGCAGCAGGGAAGCTTAAACTGTCCATCCAAGTTAATGGTGACAGGTTACCACTGAGAAGTGAACATGATTTTAAGAAGAAGTGTGTAGAAAAAGCCTTTTAAAGATGGATATTTGGGTGGGTTTGAGGCTTTAATAATAATAATAACATGGAGGAAGAATTTACATCTTGTGAAAAGATATTTTTGAGGGAGATTTTATTAGGTACATGAATCCATGTGTTTAAAAGAAAAGGTCTTTACTGTTTTAATTTATATGAGGACAATCAATTGACATCAGGGAAGCCGGACATTTATTAGCTTTTAAAAATAATTTGCAAAGTTGGCAACTGCATTTGAAATGAACATCGGAATTAGGAAGGAGAGTCATCAATGTCCTTCTTCCATATGGATCCAAGCACATTTCGATGTTGTCTTTGAAACCCTAGACTACCATGAAAAGTCAACTAGTAGCATGAGAAATCTAAATCATCATTCTACATACATTTTTTAAAAATAAAGCAAATTCAGTAATGTTATTGCCCACAAAATATCAATAATAATTTTTAGATGGAGTGAAAAATGTGTTTTACCATGAATATGTGAAATTAAATTTACAATTATTAAGATATTTGTTATACCAGTCTTTATCAAAAAGCTATTTTGAACTCAAATCATACAACATCTACAATATAGTAGGGTGCTGTGGATATAATAGACAATAAAAGATTGAACATGTATTACTACATGTGCTCAAAATGTGGTAATGCAAAATATATTTTTTAATGGGGATATGCCTTAGCAACAAGTGACATAATAATTAAGTTTGGAGAGGATCAAGATTATAAGATGAAAATTCTCATAAGGTAGAGAAGATAAGGCTTAATACTTCTAAGGAGGAAATGGCAGTAAATTAGGACAACGGTGGGCAATTGTATGGTGAAGGGTAAATTTGGACTTTTAGTAGTGAACTTAATGTAATATATACCTACATGTTGCTTTTCAATGGTGCATATCTGAAACTTACATGTTATAATGCAATGCTATTTCAATAAAGAAACACAATTTAAAAAATAATTTTTTAGAATATATATGTTCTAGCTTCTCACACAATATCTTCCCATGAAGGTTTGATATACCTGAAGAAACACCCATGCACCTCTGGCCTGCCCATTTCCATAGTGTGGATCAATGGATGGGAGCCATATTGCCCGGTCCTGCTTTTCTTCTCTGTGTGTCCCATCACCCATCTTTGCCTTTTCCCAGAGGGAAAAGGTCCCAGGTCTGTGACCCTCATTCATCTTTCCTTGTCATATTTCTCAAAAGCCCCCACCCTATGATCTGCCCTTACCTACAAAGATCACTCTTGGTCATTTCTGGTGGAGGTGAGATTCTGCCTCTTCTGTAAGTCCAGGACAGTGGTTGTGCTTCCCCAGAGAGTCTGATTGACTAGGTTTAGGGAAGGGTCAGTGATGGACAATGCTTGCACAGTTGTATTTCTAGAAGCTCTTCTGTGGATTCCAAAGATCCATTATGCTCAGGAAACAGTATCTGAAGGTTCTTGTTTCCTGGATCTTTAGCATAACCTCTTTTGAGGCATCTTATATTTTAGGACATTATCTCATCTTCCTAATTAACTTGATAATGATTCAGTCAGGGATTATTATTGTTATTGTTTAACCATAGTAGATAGTCATGAAATCATTTATTCATTATGAAATAAGGATTGACTGATGGATGGATTTTAATCACTAAACTCTCTTAGAGGACTCTGTGACAGTGTAAAATACTAATGAAATCCTAAGAAAAACTGGTGACAGTGACCTTTGATCCCAGTAGTCACAATTTTATTTCATTCTTGAATTTTTTTTTCAAAAAAAGGGATGTTTGAAATGCACATGTGTTTCTTCCAATCAAAGAAAATGATCTTTTAAAAACTTACATTTCAACAAATTTCTTTCAAGTTATCTCTAACCAAATAACATTCAAGGGATTTTATTTTTAATGAGTGAAACCATGAATTGGAAAACAAATATGTGGGAGCTATTAACAGGCCAGTAAATTAAAATAAAAAGGAAGAAATTTTCTACTACTGAAAGAGAGTTCTAATTTACATGCAAATGTGTAGAGAAAAAAAAGTGTGCTGGAATTTATTTTTAATGGATAGTGAATCTAGACAAGAGACAAGAGGGACAAATTGGTGTCTCTCAAACCGACTACTGGTTAGAATGCAAAGAAATGGACTAGTGTCCTTAAGGATGAACTATTTTAATAATAATCTTGCCGCATGAGAAAAATTATTAATTCATCTAACTAACATTAGTATGTAAATTATTCATTAGTGAACTATCAGAATAAAATTAGAATTTCTGGGGACCCAAATTGTCCATGATTCGGTCTTCTATCTTGTAAGAGATGCTGTATTTTGGACGAATAGCAACTACGTTAATGAAATATAATTACAGATGGCATGGGAAAATTAGGGTATTGAGTGTGGTTATAAATGTGTTCTTAGAAAACAGCTTTGCTTAGTTATTTTGGCATGTTCACTTCATCTGCTTATTTATTTCTGATTTCAGAGTTTCTCGAGGGCAGTGGTAGTAGCAGGTGGATTTGTTAGTTATAGATTTTTTTGTCTCAGACATGGGAGCCTACTTTGGCAGTCCTCAGGAGCTGACCCAGGAATAACTTGCACTGAAAAAAATCTCTTGCTCTAAAGCAGACAGGGAAGACTGTAGCCACAAACCACTTTCCAACCTGATTATGTCAAACTAACAAGTAACTTTGTTTTCTGGGCATAACCAAACAAAACACAGTTTATAATTTTATAAATGTAATATAAAATTATTTATGTGTACACACACAATGTATATGCAATAGACATGTATACAGGTAATCATCTGCATTTTATGTGCATTGCATTCTTGGTCTAATGTTTTCAGCCCATGCTACTCTCTTACTTAAGACCCCTCACTGTGTCTTACACCTTTGAGAATCCAAAAGGTTGAAACTTCCAGGCTAGGGAGAATTTCCTCCTCATTGCTCAAATCCAGTGCCCTGGCTTTAACTTGCCTGGCACTGTGCCCACGGTCACCTACTTTCTTTTCCTCAGACTGGTATACTCAACAAGCTTGTTTTTGTCTCAGAGTTTGCACCTTTTGGTTGGTCTGCCTGGACTACTCTCCCTATCATCCTCTCCCCATCATCTTTCCAGACTGACCCCCCTTTTTATTTAAATCCAGCTTTTACTTCACATATCACCTTCTGAAAAGATCTTCACTGATCTCTCCAAAGGAGCCACCTCGGGCTCCTCCAACAAAGGGTGCCTCAATCTTGAGCACATGACATGACACTTGGGGGGCTTGTTGGAGATCCTGGGCTCCCCGCCCAGAGATTCTGACTCAATGGGACTAGAGAAGCATGAGAATTAGCATTTCCAAGAGGTTCCCAGCTGCTGCAGTGGGGATCACTCTTTGGGGACCATGACTCCACCACGTACCCTGCTTTAATTCTCTGTGTAGCACTTAACACTAGTTGGCTTTTTCCTCTTGTTCATTTAGCGTTTGTCGGTGGTGTGCCATTCCACTGGGGGGTGGGCTCCATGAGAACAGGGAACCTGTTTCTTTTGCCACATACGCTCTCCCTGAGTGCCTCAAATGCTGCCTGTCCAGCAGCAGACATTCTGTAAGTACTTGTTGACCATTTTGCAAACCCAGCTGCCCGGTGAGGAGCCGGGACACCAGGGTTGCTCAGCACAGTCCCTGCTCTGAAGGACTCCTAAGCTGTTGAGGAATACCACTTATATACGTGAGCTCTGTTTTAGAGTGGGGACCAACTAACAGCCCATCTGCGTGCGAGAACAGAAGATTCTGGTTAGAGGATGGTTTTCCAGAGTTCAGTTGGACATGAGTGTTAGGGAATCACGTCCTGGATTGGTAGCTTTGCTACCATTTAAAATTGTGTTGCTTCTGGACTGTTAGAGTCAGAGTTTGTCTAAACTTAGCTGACTGAAACTTGAAAAATGACCTACAGGCCTTATCTAGTAGGTCAGCTGGTCCCATACCTTAGGCTCTCCTGGGCAGTTAAGGGCAGGGCATATGAAACAAGAATGTTATCTTAGAATGTGCACCCAGGTACGGGGCAGAAGCCTGAGCCTGCCCAAAATGGATCTCCTGTAAGTTTAAATTTTTGAAACATGTCTCTCTTTAAAGCTATTTACTGTGCTCATTGTGCGGGCTTTGATCTCTCAGACTATTGGCTGCAACCTATGTAATGGCGGGAAATTGGCTATAAAAACTCACCCCTACTTCTCTGGGGGCTGATCGCCTCAGCCAGACCTGCGTGTCACAGTTGAATGGTCGACCCCAGCATGCTGGCATAACTAAAGCTCTACATGACCATTGCAGCCCTGTGTCTGCTATTTGTTCTTTTGGGGTGCCCACGGAAACTCGATACTTTACATGGACAACAGCCTGGCCTCCATAACTGAGAAATGCCACAGGGCTGATCGATGGACACTTTCTCAACGATGCTCATTAACAATTTCTGGTTTAAAATGGGTGGAATTACAGGATTTTTTTTTCTCTTTAGTATTTTTTTTTAAGATTTATTTGTGTGTACAACAGCTGGGTACAGGCAAGAGTCACTGGAGGTGAGAGGATTCACCAGAGACAGTGCAGGGAACAGAACACCGAAGCACACTGCTGAGGGGAGCAGTGGGTGTGGCAGGAGAGGTCTGCTGCGCCATGTGGGTCACCCCCCCGGCCAGCGGCAGGAATCGAACTCGTGCTGCAGTGACTGTGGTTTGCTTCATAGTGCTTTGCTTAACCCACTGCGCCACCAGGTAGGCCCTCTCTTTAGTATTTATAAAGCGTAGGAGAAATACATCTGGAGTGTGTCCTTCTTAGCAATGGAACTTTCTGAATTAATATTTTGAAGAAGCTGATTGAAGACAAATAGAAAAAAAAGGAATGTGGAGTTTTAACATATGCCCAGGAAAAATAGATTTTTGGACATAGTAAAATTAGAATAGCTAGTTGGGTACGATGGATCAATTGCAAGGAAAAATACAGATTCTGTGTGCCACCCAGCTCAGTTTCCCTCATGAAGATCAGTTATGACCAAAACTTGGAAACTGGCCCCTGGAATAGGACAGAGCAACTCCCTCTTAGTGATTCCCACCTTCTTTCTTGTGAGTAAGCATTTCATTTTCTACTCCAGGATAAAAAGATCATTTTGTAAACACTCCAAAAGAAGCCTGATTCTTTAGCTCCCAAAATGAGCCTGTTTACTGTTAATTTTCACAAGATAAACAAGTTATAATGTTTGGAGTACATCAGAGGTAAATAAAACCAATCCCATATTATAAAATAAATTGGTGGAAAGATGCCTACATCTTTTACAGCAATTAGCTGCATGATTGGTTATTGTTTTGCCTCGAGTTTTACATTGGAAAATCAAATTTGAAAATCATGTTGGAATAAAGCATGGCATTTGGTACATTTATCACCCATTACTTTTTTGAAGGTTGTACATAGGCATAAAACAATTTGAATTCTGGTATTGTGAGCAAAATTCCTGATGTGTGAAGTTTCATTTAAAATTCTAACCTGAGGAAGAAATTCATTAGTCGGCTATTACCTTATAACTTTGGGATGTTGTCACGAGAAAGTGGTATTAAAAAATTATTTGTTGAGCAACTGCTTTTCAGGGTCTTTGGTGTTTACAGAGCGTAAAAATACATATGTTTTTGAAAGATGGTTCATTGGAGATCAATTTTGGTGCTTATATATTCATAGTCTCTGTGTTTTGAAAATTCTAATTGCGAACATCAAATTAAAGTCATCGATGTTTTAGTAAAATGTTCTTACATTTTAGTTTTGCAGTTTTCTGCATGTTCGGTTATAAATATTTATGTACCTAGGTGGAATTATGTATCCTACTGGTTCCATAAGGTAGATATAAAGAAAGGAAGAGTGTTTTTAGCAAAAAAGCCAACACACACACAGCACCAACTTCTGTCAACAATCAGTCCTTTGGATGCTGTTTTTGCTTTGTGGCATTTTCCTTTCATAGACCCATATAGTCCTTAGGAGGATAAAGTGGACAATTTTGTCAGAACCCTTGTAATTGATATCAAATACCACCAATATTCTTAGGATTATAGCATATTTTGGTAATATTGATTTCTTCAGAGCTAATAGAGTAATAACATGTATATTTTAACTTCTAAGGGAAGTGGGAGGTAGGTAAGTGGTTACATGGTATAAAGGCAGTGAAGATGAATTTGTTTTTCACTTTTCGGAATTATGGTTATGCAATTAAATGGCTGACATCCAACATTTAGCGAAAAAAAAAAAAAGTGGACAAAGGCAATTTTAAGACAGCAGCAAGATGAAAGTCTTTGACACGCATTTGCTCCACAATAACCTGTCCATGTATGATGCAGATCTGATTTGAAAACCAGCTTTCAGAGACAGCTGCAGAGCAGTATGCTTTCTGTGTAACTCCTGGGGCAAATATTTGCACTCCTGCAATGAGGATTGCTTATGAATGTTGCATGTTAATTATCTGATGACTCACTCCTTTATCTAAGTTCCTTAAAAAATGTCCAGATTTCTACCTCAGCTGGAGCCAAATTGATCCATGTAGGGCAAATGTAGGTGATTTCTGGGGTGGGGGGGGTGTTGAGTGTTCAGTCTTTGGAAGGTTGTTCCAGTTGGTCTGAAGATAAACTCATGGAGGGTTGGAGCCTCTCTAAGACATAACAACAGCAACACAGCAGCAATGGTACCAGCTGCCTCTGTGTGGATGGCATGGTGTTCAGGATGGGCCAGAGACCCCATGTTGGCTTGTTTAACCCCACGCCATCGCAAAGTCAGTACTATGTCCTGAGTTACTCCAGTTTTAGGGTTGAGAAAACTTGTGTTCAGGTAAGTTGTAAAACTTGCTAAGTTTCTGGAGTCAATCAGTGGTGCGGCTGGCATTTAAACATAGTTTTTCACTTCAGAACTTGGACTTTATGTATTCTAAAACCTGTGACCTTAGACTGTACAATTAAACATGGATTTCAATATCTTCAGGAGGTTTTGATCTGGTGATTTTGAATTATTTTCTAATTATTTACATGGTATGACTCCAACTTAAATAAAATTCAGTTACCATTAAAAGGAAAAATACCTTTGCAGAATCCCTGTGCTAGCTTCAGTTGCTTGTATTACAGTATTGTCTCTCTCTCTCTTTAAAGATTTTATTTATTTATGCATACAAGAGCTACAGGCCAGAGGTGTGGGGAGTGAGAGGATTCACCAGAGACAGAGTGGGGAGCAGAACAGGCAGATCGACTGAAATACACTGCTGAGGGGAGCAGCAGATGAGACAGGAGAGGTCTGCTCTGCCATGTGGGTCAGCTCCCTGGCCGGGGATCGAACTCATGCTGCAGTGGCTGCAGAAGCCCCATAGTGCGGCGCTCAACCCTTTGCACCATCAGGGAGGCCCTTATTATTTAATAAGCAAATAAAATTATGACACTTGTTATTTTTACTGATTATATACAACTCTAAAAGCATAACAAATTCACAAGCTCATTTTAAATAAAACTCTGAAACCAACAGAGCTAAAGTTGAAAACATCAGCTTTGTAAGAGAGATGCTGCTATGTTGGGAAGTCTAAATCTCCGCAAAAGGAAAGTGTGACTTTCTAACAATTAGAATCAAGGTTTTTCTGAGTTCATATGGTTCCAGCATGTCCAGTCCTGACTCCATTCTCCCATCCTTTTTTTATTTCACCGGCTCATTTCTTCAGTGTCCTGTGGTGTTTTCTACCACATGTTGGCATGAATGGTTTGTTTCTATGAGACCCACTTTTCTTCTCATTTAAAGGAGTGGTTAAATAACAGAGGCCTGACTTGATCTCAACTCCATCATACATCTATACTCTGATACTGAAAAGAAGTACTCAGATACCTTGTTCTATTATTGGCATTACTCTCATGGGAAAGGGTTCTTGCCCTTTTCTGAAACATTACCTGTTCCCACCTGCATGAAGCTAAGTGTCGAAAGACATGATTTGGCCATAAGTGGAAGCCGTAAGAACTCCTCGTCTTCTTTCCAAGCTGCTGACATTGGGATCACATCTGATATTTCCATCTGACCAAAACAGCCTCCATCATTGGACCGACCCATGAGGCTACAGTGAAAAATAGACCTTGGTTGTATTAGCCACTGATTGAGAAGTTGTTTGTTCTAGGGGCATATGTCAATTCAATATTACTAATGCAAGAATCGTCCATGTAATCCAGATTATCTCCTTATAGGGGAGGTATTATTATTTAAAGAAATGCAAAATTAACAAAATCACTTAGGAATATTTTCAGTATTCTTAAGGCTTTCGGAGTCTTCACGTGCAGCTTGTAAACCTAGTCTCCATAGAGTATTGCTCTATCTCTTGAAATGACATTTTCTGATACTACTTGAATATAGTTGTTTTTTTATTTAAAATTCTTTAAGCAATTAGGTTTAGTTCCCAGGAATTGCAACTGACCCTAAATTGACCTGGGTAAAGAAAATCCAATTTCCTTCCTGGCTGTATGAGTCCACTTCATCTAGAAAATCTTTTGTGTTTAGAACTTCAGGGGAACATGAAGAGACCAATGCCCCATGCTGAGTGCTTATAGGATCCATGATTGAGCGATGTGTGGCCAGCGCTTGAGCTCCCTGGATCTGGCACCTGCCCCAGCCCACTTCACAGGCAGCTCTCCAGCCAGCCATAGCCTGTGATGGCAGTTTGACCCCTAAGATCCAATCTGTGGTTATTGCTGGTAGATTCTGGAACAATAGTTACTTTCATTACTTTTCTAATAAAAGTGATAGCTTAGTCTGCTGTTCCCTTCTTCCTGCTGTGAACGCAGGTGTAACAGCTTGACCCACACCAGCTGTACTTTTGATTCTGGAGGAAAAGCCAAGTGACCTTCAGGTATGCAATCACTAAAATAACACCAGCTTCCGCCTCCAGATTCTCAGTGCCATCAATTTCCGTTTACTTTTCCTCACAATGCAATGCAATCTCAATTGACATTTACTTAAGTTGCTTAACTAAAGCTTCACAAAGTGCAGGGACAGCAATATAATATTATACCCATACTAGAGATCAGAAAATGGAAGTCTAGACATGGAAGTCAGTTTTCCTGTAGACTAACTTCTTGGCAAGTATCATGTTTTGTAGTTTAAATTCCACTCCATGGTTTCATCATAATTCATCATATCACCACTAGATCTGGTGATAACATATTTGAAATAGGCTCAAAAAATGTCTTAGATGAATTAATAAAGGTCATACAAGGTTAAGGAAGAATCCCCATTTAGTATGATTCTTAGCTTCATCTCACCAACACGAGTATCTAACTTCCTATCAAAGGCCCACTTCTAATTTCCTTTGTGCAGAAATGAGGATTGTTGTACAGACATATACCAGGGGATTATCCCTTTGGGGACAAAATACCTCTTAGGAAAAATCTGCTCTACAAAGGCGCTTGCAAAATTACAAAAGCCATCACCAAACACTAAGATATTCTAATTAGCAAATTTCCTCCTGGCATCGTGCAAACACCCTAAGGCAAGAGAAAAGCCAGAGATGTTTGGAAAATTTTCCTAGGGGAAGAAACTGGGGAGGAGGAGGAATCTCAGCCTGCTAATTAAAAGAATGAACTTGAGCTAAAGAGCCTTGTGGGACTGTTGTCGTAGTAACACAATCCAAGTACGAAAGCTTTTCTAGGAGTTGGGAGTTGGACATGCAGAAAGAAAAACCTCCTGGTGTAGAAAGTGTTGCTTGTGATGCAAGATGCCAAGTTTTCAGGCTTAAATGTGGACGATTTTGGAGCATTTATACCAACTCAGTCACTCTAATCCCCAGATGCAAGGAAGATTGCTTATAAAGTTATGCAAATAGCCAATAGGGAGGAAAACAAGAGATAATTTCCAAGCATCACTTTTAATGTATTAAATATTGTTGAAAAGGAAATAATTGAAAAGATTTCTTTTTTTTAGTAACTGATTATTTATTTACAATTTTAATTTTTTTTATGCATACAAGAGCTGGGGTACAGGCCAGAGATGCGGGGGGTGAGAGGATTCACAGGAGACAGTGGGGAGCAGAACAGGCAGATCTGCTGAAGTACACTGCTGAGCGGAGCAGTGGGTGAGGCAGGAGAGGTCTGCTGTGCCATGTGGGTCCCTTCCCTGGCCAGGGATCTAACTCGTGCTTCAGTTGCAGTGACTGCAGAAACCCCACAGTATGATGCTTAATCCCTTGCGCCACCAGGGAGGTCCTAGGAAGGTTTTTTTCTAAGTCACATCTTCTCTCACATTAAGAAAACTTTAGATTTAAGTGAATATATCATATTAAAATAATTTCATCAAATGAATTAAATATTACCAATTTTATAATGACAGATACATATGTGTGTGTATATACATATATACACATACACAGATATTTATATACAGATATTTACACATACTTAAGTTAGTGCTTTATAATTAGTGCTTTATACTAATTTATAATTAATGCTTTATCATTTCACTCCCCAAGCCCAAAGGCTCAATAAGCATTTATTATTGACTATGAATCTATGGATCACCCAGGTGACCTTGCAGACTCATGCAGGAGCTGCATGATTGAAACTGTATTTACTTTTGTGTCAACATCACAGCAAATGGGTAGCTCTGCTAACCAGGGGGACTCTTATTACAGGACACCCTATGGGAAATAGGGGTGGCTTAATTTGTGAATCCTGACTTACACACTAAAGAACTTGGGACAAGACCCAAAAGCAGACATGCAGAAAGAAATTTTAAAACTTTCATTTTTTTTAGTATAAATTTTTAAAATTTACATATATTTGACATCAATTGTAATCCCCATGTATTCCCCATCACCATATCACCAGTGCACCATCACCTCAGTCCCTCGTGCTCCCGTCTGC
>JAGFMF010011868.1:9367636-9547020 GCA_019455555.1 Galemys pyrenaicus | reverse complement strand
TAAAGTGTGCTGCTATAAACATAGGGGTGCAGGTATTCTTTTGAATCAGAGTTTTTGTGTCTTTTGGGTATATTCCTAGGAGTGGGATTGCTGGATCATTTTTAAAAAGAGTGAGAAGGATAACACACAGAGAGAAGATGGTTAACTGACCTACACACTTGGCCAGTAGTTCTATCTGAGTAGAGACTAGGGTGTTACATGAAGCTAGAAAAGTAAGAGAACAATAGTCTGAATGGTTTGGTCTTGGAAGTACAACATGGTCACCCTCCCCACTCAGGTAACAGCAGCTATCCATTCAGGAAGTCAGGTACACGGCATGCTGGAAGATGTAGACCTCAGCACCTAAGATCTTGTTGATTTAGAGATGGGGATGGAGTCCATCCAAGACATCATCCATTGGCTCATCCATTGGCTTTCTCTGACACTGTATCTGATATATATGTGTTTTTTGACTTTGTCTTAGACTGGTGTTGGCCAGAACAGCTGGGCTCTCTGCCAAGTGATCTCTTATGTATCAGCAGTTTAGTTCAGGCCTGTTCAAATGATGTAGGTAGCAATAGGAAGAGCAGAGGTGTTACAGGGTCTTTGAATCCTTGTCCTTGAATTCATATACCAGAAACCCTGTTGCATTCTATGGCTTAAAGTGAGCTATAGCTATTAGCCCAGATTCATAAGGTGGAGGAGACCTCATCTCTTGCAAGGTTAGTTGCAAATGATATGGAAATGAAAAGGGTTGAAGAATTGGAGATTTTTAAAATGTCAACCTGTATCATAGGATGCATGTCTTCTTTCTCAGTTTGAAAATGATTTATCAGTACTCATCACAAACAATAATAAACTGCTCCTGCTGGAAACAGTTATACCACATCAAATGAAAAATGTATTATTAGAAGGGAACATCTCCTCCCAATTGGGGGCAGATATAATTTAGATATAACTATGCAATTATAGAGTACTACTTTGTACTTTAACTGACTGAGGCCCATGAGGGCTACCAGAGAAAGAAGAGCTAGGGGACTCTGTAAATGTAAACAAATAGAAGTTCTGAACTACTGTGATATCTTTTGAGATGAAATTTGACATAAAAATAACACACATATATGGTCATATACCAGGCAAAACTTAAGCATTAAAGAAAAGGATATGTAAGAACAATATTATTTAAAGTGAGATATATTTCAAATATTTATAGTCTTAATTAACTTAAATCACAAAAATGCAATACAATGTATATTACAGGGCAGCCAGCCCTGGGGGAAAGAGGGATGACCCAGCTTTTGTGTGAGTCTAGCATGCTTAAGGATTCAGAATGTGTCTATTCCTGTGTACATGGAAGAGACCCAGGGCTAACTCACCTACTTGGTTTTAGACATCATCTTAAATAACTTAGCTCAGACAGGGAAGCTGGAGTGGGAGTGAGAAGAAGGGGGAGCTCATTTAGGGAGTTTATGAGGGGAAAAGGATGCAAGTTTAAGTTAGGAATATAGAAATTCAGTTCTCCTTCTCTGTGGAAATGAGACAAGGAGTTTATGAGGGGAAAAGGATGCAAGTTTAAGTTAGGAATATAGAAATTCAGTTCTCCTTCTCTGTGGAAATGAGACAAGGAGATCAGGTTTTACAGGGATGCCCTTCCTGGCCTAGACAAGTTTCACAGGTGAATATCCAAAGCAACTTCTACACAACTTACAGAGCCCTGCCATGAAAGAAATCTCTTGCTAAAAAGACATATTTTGAGGGTGGCAGATTTTTGGCCCCACCCATACATCTTTCCCAAGCAACAAGCCAGATTGTGAGAGGAAAGCATGCTCACTTCAGTATTTTATTAAATATATTAAATAGTTGAAACATTTTTGCAAAAAGAAAGCTGAGTGAAATTCAGCCTCTACAAAAATCATTACATTCTCCCCATGGGGGTTGGTGTTCTCATAAGGGTAGACTTCTCAATATATTCAAAGTAAACCTCTGCCAATAATTGTCACCTTGGAGTGGGGACCACCTTCCATGTAGGCCCTCTGAGTCTGGAGACTTCTATTACCATTACTTAAAGAATGCAAGTTGATTTAAGTTAAGAGCCGTGAAGGCCCTTGAGCTATAAGAAGCTTTATCCTTATCTCAGTCCTTTGCCCTTTTCTTAATTCTCCCCCTTTTTTATGACCTAGATGAATGTAGCTGGAGGGTGGGGTATGGGAGGGTCTCATTAGGTGTAGTTTTATCAGTGAACATGTTCTCTGTGTCTGAGAAACTTGTCTTTTTCTTCTCAGAATAAAAGGGTAAGGTCATCCTCTGCTTGTTATGTGAAGTTTCTTCCTTTCTCTCTCCTTGACACCCCAGTCCTTAAACAGAAATTATATCTCTGCCTGCTCATTTTACTTTAGAATTTACAACCTTTAAATTCTTCATTTGTATGTGTTTTAGTTCTTGCCTTTTCTCCTACTAATCTATCTGATGTTAATTTTTTGTTCAGCCTCAGAATATCCCAGATGGGTAAAGGAATTTTCCCCTGAACCCTGACACTTCTATCTTTTGAGTCAGCTTATTTGTCCTGTTGTCTTAGTAAAGATGATTGAGATGTGATTCTTTTAAGCAAATATCCCAGATCAGAGTCACATAATCACCCATTTCTGCATTATTGAAAAGTTATTCCAGTGCATGGTATTTTAAAAAGTCAGTTCATAGGGGGTAGAAACAAACATGTAATTGAATGATAGTGTTGTTAAAATTATTACATTTCAATAAGGAATCTGATTTATCTTAGAAGTGTTTTTCTTTGGGAATTCTCTTGTATTTGGATTAGAAATTATAAGTCTGGCATTTCTTCTGTGCATACATATCCTTGCCAATTTATTCTTAGTGCTTGCTGTGGGGATTATGTCTGTGATACATTCGATAATGGTGTGATGATGATAATTATTTGAGTCATAATTCTTAAAAGAGCACCACAGACAATAATTTTTTTAATGGCGTGGGCAAGAAAACAGCACCTGCTTTGCTTAATTTCATATTTGGGTTAAGTTTTTAATATAAGTCCTTATTAATAAAGCACTTAGTGGAAGTAAGCATAAATATTTAGATAAGCTGTTTGATATTTTTATTATAATGCATTAAAAATAATGTTCATGACCTCAGGCCCAATTTTTATGAACATTTTCCAATTCTTTGTTCAATGGAACAAAAATAGAAATAATTTGTCATATCAGTACACTAACCAAAGGTTATATCACTAAATTGTCCAGAAAAGACCCTTTGCTCACTTATGGGACATTATACACACACACTACACATGCATACACACCACACATAAACACACGCATTCCTTGTCCACTAAAGCAGAAAACCTAAACCCACACCTTAATCTGGTATTATTTCCCCTTTCTGAAGAAGACATCTTGGTCCCTAAGGACAAACAAAGCAAGTGACAATTGTGGTGGCAGCAATTCCAGATTAATGACCTACTCAAGTGTGAAGACTACAAGAAATGATAGCCAGTTAGAAGTATTAATCATTTCTTGACAACCTGCCCTAATAGCACCATTTTTATAACACTGTGGTAAATTCTGTTTTCAGGCTGAAATCATTCAGTTATATATCATCTATGTTTGTAGCAGTTTTCCTAGTTTTCAGTATAAAATCCAGGACCAAGAAGGGAGAGAGGAGGTGGCTGGGTGATATATTTTCAATGAATCAAGAGCTTTAGTGTCAACCTGGATTCTGAGTTAAATGCAAACACAATGATATTAAAAACATGAGCAAAGAGCACTGCCTTTAACATCAGAGACAAAAAAAGCACATGCAAAATCAGAGATAAACCCTTTCACTCAATGATAACTCCTTCTCAGACTACGAAATATAAATATAAATGGGATTCTTGCCCTGTAGTGCCTTTGATCTATGGATCTGATTCTTGCTAACCCGTGTTTATTTTAAACACGGTCATAATGGGTTGAAATTCTTGTCCGGGTGGAAATTGCAAATATGCATTCGCAGCAACCTTAATTAAAAATATAGTTCATGTCTGTGTGCCAGACCCTTAACAGCTCTCTGTGCCTCTTTCAATCCTGGTCTCCTTGTCATCGACTCTCAACACAAAGGCTTAGTCTTTCCGATCCTTCCATTCCAGCTCAGGCCTTCCCACCCCTCCTTCTCAGGGTGAAAACCAGCACTTTTTATGATTCACCAGACCCTGTGCAAGGGGTAGACACATATGGCCACAGGCCAAATCTAATCCCCTGCTGATGGCAGACTGAAAATACTTTTTGCATTTTAAATTTTTAAAAATGCTCAGAGAATAATATTTGATCATGATATGAAATTCAAATTTCAATATCTGTTAATAACAATTTACATGAACACAGTCATGCCCATTCACTGACATAATTTCTATGATGATCTTTCTGCTACCGGGGCAATAGAGTGTTTGTAAGAGACTACAGAACCATGAAGCCAAAAATATTGACTATCTGGTCTTTCATGGGCAAACATATGCCAACTGCAGCCCTAAATCTGCTTTTCTGCCACTTAGCTATCCTGCTTTTCTCCCCCAACAACCAAGAAGTTTCAGCCACATTCTCCTCCTGGGGATGCTGTATGCTCAGGGGCTGGTTTAAAATGTTTTATTTTGGTTTGGGATTTGTTGTTGTTGTTGTTTGGTTTTCCTACAAAAAGCATTTGAGGAGGTTATCCTCCTCATTTGCTTCTGGTCTTTTTTCAAACATTGCCTTCTCACTAGAGTTTTGCAAATCATCCTATTTAAAAGTGGTGCTCCCTTCGGCCTCCCTGGTAGCCTAGGGGCTAAGTCTCAGCTAAGTCACTGCTATGGCTTAGTTCAATTCTGGCCAGGGAGCTGACCCACATGGCACAGCAGACCTCTCCAGTCTTGCCCACTGCTCCCCTCAGCAGTGTATTTTGGTTGATCTATATGTTCTACTCTCCATTCTGACTGGTGAATCCTCTCACGCTACCCCCACCTCAGACCTACAACCCAGTTCTTCTACATGAAAATAAATATATGAATAAATAAATAAAATGGAGCCTTTCTCTCCCCTTTCCTGGTTATTTGTCTCTAAAACTTGTCTTGATGTGAGACTTTTGAAGTCTTACTTGTTTCATGTTTTTGCTCACATGCGAGAATGCAAGTTTTATGAAGTCAGGATGACTTTATGGTTTCATTTCACTTCTTAGGATCAAAGTAGAGGTTGGAACTTGGCAGATATTGAAAAGGTGGTTGGCGAACCAGTACATGCAGTCTACATACAAGCACCTGTTATAATGGTGCCAGCTAGTCACTCTCCATAGACAGACACTGTGGGTGGACATATTCTTTATAGAGCAGCTAAATGTGAGGAATAGGTCTTAGGTATTGCTTGTCTTCACTGTGGCTTTTATAGATTCTGCCTTTCCAGGGGGTCCCCCTTCCCCTTCCCAGCTCAGCAACACCTTCTATTTCTGTTGGCATGATCACATCTGTCTGCTGCTGGGTCAAGTCTGGTATGGGCAGAATTACTGTCCGTCACAGAGGAAGTCCTCTGGATTCTCTGAAATACGCTCTGAAATAGGCTCTCCTTTCTCTGGTCTCAGAATCCTGAATTCTGTTCCTTCAATTCTGGCCCACCCCTTTTGCCTGGACCTTAAGGTTGAAGTGGCTTAGACTGAAAGCATGGGCTGTAGGCTTGGATTCAGCTAGGGTAAAATAGTGCGGCCCTTTTCTTCCTTGTATCCCACTGAAACCTCTACATTATTTCCTGTTGCTCTGTGAACAATATTCAGAGTTCTTGACATGATGTCAAGTCCTTGCTTGTCCTGCCCCCACACCCAAATGCCCTCTTGCCACAAATCCCTGACTTTCTAAGTGTGTCTTTTGTAATTCCACAAAATGCTCCCTTAGGCCACAGGGCATTTGCATACACTCTCGCTCTGTCTAGAGCATGCTTCTTTTTTCTGACCCTTAAGTTCTGAAGCATTATTTCCTCAAGGAGATCCTTCCTGATAGCTCAATGCTCCCCTTCCCTGTTCTGGGTCATTTTTACAGACTCAGCTCCTTTGTTTCATGACATTTCTCTTACTTTCAGTAGTGTAGTTATGTGATTATTTGTTCTTCCTACACTGCAAGGTATCCCTATCATCATTGTCGTCATTATTATGTCCACTTTTTGATCCTGGTATATGCCTAGCCTGATATCTTCTTTCCGGCCTCTGCTCTCTCAATGGCACCAATATCGCCCTAATCATTAGCACATCGACACAAGTTTTTCACTGTGGTTTGAGATGTTCCAGAGATGTTCATACCCAATCCTTGTAAGAATTAGAGAGAAGTTTCTGTTTTGTTTTTCAGATTTGTTTTTCTTCCCTCAGCGCAGCTGAGCTAATTTGTTTGAACATGGCCTCAACTGCACCCATCAATAATTAAGTGAAGTATCTCATAGACTTGCATCTCTGGTTTCTCTTTTTAATTCCTAGAGGGGGAAGGCATTTAATGAAACAGTCGAATAAAAGTCACTTACCCATCAAAGCTGAATTTCAAAGGGACCTTGAATAAGCATCTACAAGATCGCCAGGATGAATGATAAATTTTCAGAGGTGTGTTGATTGGATTTGTCTGCCCCTGACTGTACACAATGCATTTAACTTCTTACAGAACAAAGTATAAGTTGAAAAATAAATGCATTTTTTCTTGTGAGATGTGAGCTACTGTCAGGGTATGAATATTTTTTCATGAAGTCTTGTATGACTTTACCAAAAAAATTATTTCATTAGTTGAGATAAACTAGGTTACACCGCAGTAGCAAATACTCCCCATCCCAAATGTCAGTGACTTAAGACAACACAAGTTTATGCGTGACTCAGGCCAGAAGCTAAGACCTGTCAGGCAGCCTCCCTCCAGCTGGAGCATGGGGGTCTCCAAGGCTGTGAGTCAGAGAAAGACAGAGAAGGTGGAGGAGCAAGCTGGCTCTGGACAGCGTCAGCGTCGGAATTATACACATCACTACTACTTTTGCTACAGCTCAACTTCACAGACCATGTCTTAGGTTTTAATAGGACCATGGAGGGCTAAGATGGAAGCAGAGAGGCTGACTAGGAAGGGAGCTGCTGCAATCAATATGACAGATAAGATGGTAGTAGAAGGTTTGATCAGCAATCGATGCACTGGATTTTCCTGGGTTGGCTGATTTCCCTTACCAGGGTACCGCCCTTCCTTATGCCTGTGATAATACTAACTGTCCTTCTCTTTTGGTCTCATTCCCATCCTCTTTCCACACCCACTCCCAAAGCGTGACTTGGGGTATGGATTATTTCTTACTGAGAGTCAGCCTTGGCCATTTCCAGAACAAGCCGTACATTGAATCTGCAGAAGGACTGCAATTACACATCTCAGTTTCATGCCGTAGACACTCTTTGTTATGAATCTGCATTACACATGTGCCTAATCGGATACGTTACATCGGACATGTAAGCCGGCTCGAATTTGCAGGGCCATGTGTTCACATATTATGTCTGAAGTCAAGCTGTCATCATCTTTATTACAGCACAAAATGATCTGACAGTAAATCGGTCCTCCCATATGTTTCTGGTAATAAAACTTTCTTGGAGTCATACAATATTTCGGTTTCAAGCATGAAGAACTCCTGCTGTGGCCTGCTGGGCACTGAGAATGAGAGATATTTCTTGTTTATCTGTATATATTTTGCTCCCAAAGCAGAAAGCTTTGCCTTGTGGCTGCACAGCCCGTTGAATGTCCAGCTTTTGTTTGTGCTGAGAGGCAGATCAATAGTTACAAGTGATTAAATGCAGCATGGAGATGCCAGACACGGGTCAATTCATTGAGACAGGGGCACTGGGGACTTTAGACTAATACAAAGAAAACATGGTATGAGAATAAAGGGACTGGGATTCTAGTTCTTGCTTTCTCCTAAGTGGTTCTGTGACTTATTCTTTCTACTCCTGCGTTTTCTGTATTACATAGAGATTAACACACAAATTCTAAAACCTTTCATCACTAAAATTCTGTTATAGTGTACTATTTACAACATATATTGAAAGATGGATCAGTTCTGAATGCACTTTAAAACAAACAGATGGAATAAATGATGAGACATATTGATGAAACAAATGGATGAAATATATGTGGTCACCAAAAGAGGTGTCCTCTAGAATATCTGATGCAATGGAAGATCCTACTCACAAAAATTATAAACAACAAAAAGAATGATAAAGATTAATGCCTGAGAGTAAATTTTAAAAGATGCAGGGTCAAATTAAAAAAAGAAAAAAACTTTACTGAGGGACATAAAGTAAAAGAGGAATAAAAGAAATGCATGGTTATCGAAGTCTTGCAAATTAAATGGAGAAAAGACCTATCTGGAATAGGTAAGCCATCAGCATCTACTCATTGTGTGTGTACACAAGGAAGCCTTGAAAGGAGAAATAACTTGTTCAGTTTCTAAAACAGAGCCTGGGATCTGACCCAGGCACTCTGCAAACACTTTGCAAGTATGATCTTCTTTAATCCTTTGATGAAAATGAGAATCCTGTGAGCTAGGTAAGCATATTCCTAACTCAGAGAAAAAGGAAACTACAGATCAGCTCACATGGCTGATGTAACCAAGCTGCACTGTAATCCCAGGGGCTCTGATTCCAGAACCCAAATCTGAACCTATGCGATATCTTTGGTTCATTAAATCAGTGTCAGAACCGAGTCCCTAACCAGCTGACTTGTCTGTCAAATTTGTGCCGTAACTCCACTAAGAAGGTTTATTTAATGATTTTACACATTCAGGGATTTTCAACACAATATTTGATCATTTTCCAGCAGCTTCTAAGTACTGTGCAAAGCTGTGTTTGGAAAAAACAAACAAAACAACCCTCTATAATTTCATCCCAAATAGTGAGCCAGGTAGAGGAGACAGAGGGAGAGGATGGGGTTTTATGAATGCATCAAGCCCGGTTCTGTGTGGGATGAATTTCTGAAGAGAAAAGTGGAACAGTGCCCTGATAAAGCAGGAATCATTACAGCAGACATGTGGCTCTTCCAGATAAACAACTATCTTTGATTTCTCTCCAAGGAGCAATTCAGTAGTGTAGTTTTACATTTGGTGGCATGAAGTCGGGAAACCAAATGCGAGATTTTTGTTGGGGCTTTGTGGATTGAGCCCCTTTATTCTCTTCTGTCTCCAGTGATTTGTGGTCCTGAAAACAGAGCAAAGATGATGGAAATTATAACCAAGAGCTCAGTAAATACGCAGGTCATTTTCCTTTGTAAAGATGGCATTGCAAATGTGCCAACTTATTTTTTTCCCCCAAGGCTGTGAAAGCAGAATTATCTGTTAAGAAATGTGTGGAACTGCCAAAACCCTGCTGATCAGGCCTCAACATCTGGAATTCAAACTGTTGCAAGTGTGGGGACTAAGATAGCTATTCTCCTGCTGTTCCTGGCAGATAAGTGATGCTCATTAAGGCTGAGAGTGATGTCCAGGGACTCAGTTTGACTGTTAGAAGGCCGATCATCTTTCAGAAGGCATGCTTCATATTATTGAACTCTCATAAAAGAATGCCAGTGCTGTCTAAAATAGCAGGGGCGATTCCCTTTGTATACACTTTTTCACTTAAAGGTACTTTTATTTAAACACACAGACACTTGATAGGCAATAAATGTTTCCTTACCCAAAACCCAACCAAACAAAAATGTTTCATTCACTTGACAATGGAGATTCATGATAGTGGGCCTGTTTCTTTTAATATCTTTAAGTTTCTTTTGAATCAAAAAGAAAAATTAAATTCAGTCTAATAAATATATTTTTGTATTTTGCACTTGTAGTTGAATGATTTCATAAGTCTGTAACTTCAGACTTCACATACCAAAGGTCAATTTTAAGGAAACCTGCAATCACAATAGGACAAGTAAAAGAAGTATAGTTTATAGATATTAGAAGGCAGAAGACAAAGGATATAATTATCCTTTGTTTCTCTTGCTAAAAATACAACTGAAAAAAGTTGAGCTATTTATAAGTTCTCCAAGATAGCCAATAAAATAAAACTTCAAAGGATCAATAGCTTTTCTGTGTGTCAAATATCGTCCGCTAGAAAATATGATGCAATGGAAGAGACTATTCACAAAAATTATAAACAGCAACAAAAATGAATGAAAAAAAATTAATGCCTGGAGAAAACTTTAAAAAATGCAGGGTCAAACTAAAGGGAAAAAAAGTAAAACTTTTCTGAGGGACATACAATAAAAGAGGAACAAAAGAGGCATGGTTATCGAAGTCTTGCAAATTAAATGGAGAAAATACTTATCTGGAAGAGGTAAGCCGTCAGCTCCTACTCATTAAAAGCTGAGTTCTAATTTGCTTAGTTGATCATGGCAATTCACTTAGCAGAGTCCTAGGTAATGAGATGAGGCACTAGCAAGTATGTTAATAGGCGTGACGTCAGAAAGGAGCAGAAGGAGGGATTATCGGGAGGGCTACTCCTCACGGGTATGTTAGCCTTTATTGTACAGCTCTCTTACCAGGGTAACTTTTCATAGGTTAATACTTTCTGTGTTAAACAATTTTTCCATAGAAACACCAGAAGAAATTAAAAGCTGCAACTCTGGACTCTAAGATAACGCTTTAAGACATATTTTTATGCTCACAAATAAGAAATGTCACCACTGCGTTCAGCAGCTGCATTTGTTGTTTTGGATGTGGCTGTCGAATGAGTCAGTCTTGTGACTGTGTCAGCTCATTACATCTTCCTCCTAATTGCACTGTTGGATGAAGGCTCCATGAGCAATGGTGTAAGCCTGCCATCGACTCACACGGCAGCCCCGTGGAGAGGAAGCGGCAGACAGCAGTCTCACTGTTTATCTTGATTTGAACAAGAGCAGTTATATTTTTAAACCCAGAGTGAGAAAATGGCAACTCGAGCTGCGACTCAAACAATAGGCACCTACAGCTGTTACAATTTTTGTTAGTCCAAGAAAGACAAAATGTGGTTTCTTTGTTTTTGAATCACTCTTGACATTTTATTTCACAAGTTCTGATGGTAGTGGGTCGTCTGTTGAGGTTATCCACAGTTCAAATTAGGGGTCCACGTTCTGTCTGTAAAAGGCCAAATTAGGGTTGGCCAGCCAGGTGGACTCCACCACAGCACCTCAAATCTCTGGATTCCTTAAAGTCGCCACAGGTAGTAAGTAAACAAATGAGCATGGATGTGTGCCATTAAAACTTTTTCTCTGGTCACTGAAATTTCATATAGATTTATATATATCATGTTCATTTAAAATGTAAAAACCTGGGCCTCCCTGGTGGCGCAATGGGTTAAGCAACGCACTGTGTAGCAGACCACATCCACAGCAGCGCGAGTTCGATCCCTGTGGCGCTGGATCCCTGCTGCCAGCCAGTGAGGGGACCCACATGGAGTAGCAGACCTCTCCTGCCTCACCTGCTGCTTCCCTCAGCAGTGTGTTTTAGTTGATCTGCCTGTTCTGTTTCCCACTCTGACTCTGGTGAATCCTGTCACCCCCATGCCTCTGGCCTGTACCCCAGTTCTTGTATGCATAAATAAATAAATCTTTAAAAAAATAAAATGTAAAAACCAGTTGGGTTCCTGTGCTGCATTAGGTGGTCACTCAGATTTGACCTACAGGCTGTTGTTCGCCAATCCCAGGAGTAGAGCCATCACTGATGACTCTTGGATGACAATGAGTGACGAGAATGGGTGTTGCATGGCACAGAAGTCAGGAGCCAGCATGAGGGTTTGCCCAGGTTTTTGCCTTCCTGTGCCTTTTACTACTTGTGTGACCTTGTACCAGTTATTCACCCTGCCTAACCTCAGTCTCCTCACCTGCAAAATTAGGGTTTCATATTACTAAACTGTAGGATGGTGGGAAAGAACCATGTAAGAAACTGGTAATGTCAGGTGCGCAGGGAATGTTCCTGAATGGAAGCCATTGCCTGCAATTTGACATTGAGCTTGGGTGGGAAATGGATTGACTGAACTGCTGTGGACCAAATTGTGATGTCCTGAGGTTACTGGAATGAGTGTGCCCACTGTGTTCAGATTGTTTTCTTAGGGCTGAATGAGCATCCTGTATCTAGTTCTCATAGGCCTAGCATATCTGGCTTTAGCTAAAGGACAAATGACTTGAGAGAGGCTTGGAAACAAGCATTCTACACTGTGTAGGTCCTGTTTGCCTTGTTATCTTGATCAGCATTATCTGCACCTTCTATTAGTGAAAAAGCAATACCAAGGAGTGTGAAGGCCACCATTGTTGTCTAAAGGACTCAAGGACTCTGACTGCTTAATCACCCTTAATGTTGCTGCCTCATATCTCTTGACTCCCATTCTTGAGTGAGACTGTCCATTTGTTTTCTTAGAGCTGCAAAAATAGAGCTTAATCATTTGCATACAGTCCAACAAAGACATGTGCATGGCCATGGATGCTCAACTTAAGAACAGAATAAAAGTATCACCTTCAGCCAAAGAGGAATGGGCAGGCAGGGGCCTGTGAGGAACTCAGTGCAATGGGGTTGACCAAGGGGTGCAGCTCAAGGTAGAGAGGGTGGACAATGGATTTACAGATAGAGTAACCCAGCTTTGGAAACTCAAGCTCTGGGGTCTTTATCCACCTGCATTTTTACTGGAAACCCACCACCAATTGCCTGTTTGGGGCCTCAGAGACTCCCTGTGGTCTCCCACATCTACTCATGAATGACCTCGCAGGCCTTTGAAAGCAGATCTCAGCTGCCAAAATTTACTTCTATTAGCAATTAAAGTTTTTGGCATTTTGTGTTCTAAGGGATGGTCTTAACAGCCTCAGTGTTTATTCCCTAAAGTTTTTATGTTTTATGGTGAGTTTCATGGCTGTCTTTCAGGGTGGGTACCTCCTACTCTAATGTACCTGCTTCATAATTGCACTTCAGCTCAGTCCTCAGAAACACTAAGGACAAACTCCCTAACTGGCCCTCCACATCACCAGCATGACCACAACCCACAGAAAAATGGGAAGCCCAAGTTAACTGTGCCCCAGAACCCCCAGACCCAACTTTTCAAATAGTCGCATGCTCCTACAGCACAGGCAGGGGGAGCAAGGTCCCTTCTCAAGACTTGGGGCCAACATAGCAGCTGTGAATGCTAATCAAATTATTTTGTAATGTCATTCCCCAGTGTGGGAGGGAGGCAGGCAGCCTGGTCATTGGGCATATTGAATACTTGACTAATTGCTTTTTTGTGTGGTGGCCCAGAGCTGCCTCTCTTCCCACTTCCAGTAGATCCTGTTTCCCCTGCCATTGCATATGCTGCTCTTCCACTACGAACTCCTCTCCCGGTTGGTGTCTTTCCAGGTCTTTTCCACTCCAGGGTCACCATGTGGGTGCAGGAAGACTCCTCTTTCCAACTATCTTGTGATCAGCATCTAAGTAATTTCCGTGATTGTTCTGTGTTTGTGACTGTTGTGACATAGCCATGGTCCCTTGAAAGACACCCAGTCTGAGGTGAATTTAAGATTGGCTTTTCTGATATACTCATTTCTTCTGAGATCCACCTTCTGTCACTCAGAATGTCATGTGCTATGGCTGTAATGACTTTGACCAACATTTCCTCCTAGAGAAATACCTCCAACCCAAAGGCATTCTCCACTTATTTCTGTTTACAAATCTTATTTTTCTCCAGCCGTCATTACAGGGTGTTTCAACAGGCATCTGGAACAAAAGAAATTGATTTGTAAATATAGATGTAAGAAGACAGATTGACTATAGGTGAGGGCAAATATATGGACTGTTATGTAAAAGGCAGAATGCAGGCACAAGGGGAAAGGTAACCATTTAAAATCAGGCCTGGAAATATTTCATAGAAATTGAATTTTGCTGCTATCAAAATTTCATTAAAGCAATAAAGGGGAAGAAATTAGGAAACTTTTCAGCAAAGGGCCTGCTGGCAGATATTATAGAGTTGGCAGGCACACATTCTCTCCCTATTACTCTATGCAGTATTTGAAGCAAGAACGCAGGAACAGACAACACAACCAGGAAGGAGCCAGGTGGTGGTGTTCCAATAAAACTTTATTTAAAAGAACCGATGCCAGGCCAGATTGTATCCTTACTTTGATAATTCCTGCTCTATTTGATTTCCTATAAAACAAAAGAGGCTTTGTTTTATCCTACAACCTGGAAAAAATTCATGCCTTCTGAAGCAGCTAATGTTAAATTTGATCAGTAGCCTGTGCCATTTTTGTGACTTTAAAGATCATCTTTTAGAGTAACTCAATTAGTTTGCTATTTTGAAATTTCCAAGTTTTCTCCTCTCCCCCCAGCATGCAATATTTCCAAGAAACCACCAACATCCTTAAGAAAAATTATTTAATGAAGACATCGATAGTGAAATAGCTTGTAAATTCTCACCTGGAAATATGCAGCAGTGGTATTAAGGAAACTTAGCTGAGACATCAGCTATTAGAAAGATGAAAACTTTCATTGTAGCAGTGATAATAATACTATTTATTTAACACTCAGGTGACTGACTCTGCTAAATCTTTGTACCTTAAAAGAGATAGATATTATAAAATTGAGAAAATTGAGTCTCTAAGATTTTAAGTGATATGTGTACTATCTAGATATGTCCAAACTTAAAACACATGTTCTTAAAGGTTTTGTTGGTGACGTTAGGTGATCTGAATGAGTAATCAATAGCTCCTCACTTCACTTTAAAAATAAGTAAGAAAAAAAGCTGATGTCAATTATCTTTACCATCCCTTCAAATATCCTGGTTGGAAAAAATATTCAGTCACTCAAAAAATATGCCTTGAGTACATGCCAGATATTTGCAAATCTGGTGACATATTTTTTTCCATCGAGTTTGCTTTCTAGAAATAAGAAACTGTTATTTCTTATAGAACACAGACTAGAACTCTGAAGAAAAGTACATTAGCTATAAGGACAGGTATATTGTTATTAAAATGAAATGGGCGTTACAAGGTTTAAATAGAACACTTAATTCTTCTATATAGTAATGTGGCTAATGAAAATAAATCACCTACCATTTGGGTAGGTTATATCCTATAAAAGTAAAAAATATGTAAGAACTGAAAATATTAAATTTAAAGGTTAGAGTTGGAAATAAAATCCCAGCTCATGACAAAAATGAATTTGACTAGATGAGTAAGTGTCTAGTCAAATGTTAGTGCTAAGGCTATTTCTGGGCAGTTTTTTTTTTTTTTTTTTATCTTCTATACCTATCACTTATATGATTTAGGGGTTGTAGGGTCAGAGAAAAGATATCAGACTTTTCTGACCTCCCGCCATTGGTATAAAGATGGACACCCGCGGTGATGCACGCATGCCTAGCTGGGCATGCGCAAGTGGGCGCACCTGGGTTTGGACACAGGGCGTATAAAGGCCGTGTCATGAGGCCACTAGCAAGAGCAGCAGCAGCAGCGGGAGAACAGCAGAAGCAGCGAAGCAGCCGAGGGGGTGAGATGCGCCTCCTAGACTGAGAGGCTATAGGGCTCCTACCGCCACCCCACTCCCACCGCACCCGTGCCTGCCATGTACCTGGCCACCTCTGTAAATAAAACTAAAAAGCCACCGAGGGCTCTAAGACTCCTTCCTTTACCCCATCTGCTAGAATTATCCAGAACTTGCTCTGTGCCCCTTGCTGGCACTACAGGGTTACAGACTCACACCATTTCAGAGGTATGTTATCACCCAACCCCCACCATCTGACACCCATAGTCCTTTGTCCTAAATCACTGGGCCACTCCCTCCATTTCCCCTCGCTTCCCCTTATTTGCCTAGCTTCAATTCACTGTGCACGAACTTATGGTCACAAGTAACAGAAACTTGATATGGCAAATGTAAACCAAAGAGAATGTCTTAAAAAAAAGTATGGGTTACAAAGTTGGAGGACTCAAGGCATTAAAGGAAAACTGATACACAAGCTTGAGAATAACCCAGAACCAAGGGTACCCAAAGGTTCACCACCATCTTATATCTGGAAAATCTTGGTTAAAGATACCAAGCACATTTTCTTCTCTCTTTTTCTCAGTGTTTAAAGTTAAAATCCCAGAAGAGCAAGCCCAATGGAGAAGGTTTATTCATAGACAAATCCCTATCCCAAGTAAATAAAGAACTTCTTTTGTACTAGTTTTCCTTAAAAGAGAAAATCGTATTCTACTGCCAAGACTATATACAAGTGGGGATAGAGGATGCCCATGAGAAACAGAAATAGAATGAACAGACCAAAAAATAGTGTCTCCTACAAAGAATATTACCTAAAAGCAATTAGTTTATAAATGAATCCATGCCCAATTCCTGGACTAATGCAGATTAATGCTAGTCTTTATTGTCAAATGGTAACTAGTTTATTCCATTTGGTCAAATCTGATCTTAGATAATCAGCTTTCATGTTTCCAAAGTATTCCTAAAATGCAAATTGGATTCCTAATTTCCCCATTCCAAGTAGTTGTGAGATATAATTATGCACTATTAAGCACCTGCTAAATTAAAATGAGGTGGGTGGGGGAAATAAGGAGTTGAGTATTGCTGCTGTGGGATGTGAAATTGATTTTCATTATACAGAGACCTCAGCCAGAGGTGGCTATGTCTCTATTCCAGAAAAACTAGCAACTGAAAAAAAGTGATGTGGAATCAGACACATTCTACCCACCACCAAGTCCTCTTTAATTGAGCTTGGGAAGGTCAGTGAGTTGACTGGCAGGCAGGTGAGTGATATTTGATGGTTACCTAATCACTTCTTATATTGCTCCTGCTTCTAGATAGAGATCTTCCATTCATTCGACATATTGTGTGTCTGATATGTGTCAGGGGATCGACTAACCTTGGTATCTTACAGGAATGAACAAATCATGGTTTCCAATACTAGTAAAGAGTTCAACGTATCTGGGGAAATAGACAGTATGCTCGAGTTGGAATGGAAGCTAATAGCCTAAACATGTTGATAGGTGTTATGAAAACATGGAGTAGCCTATTTACCCAACTTGTGATTCCAATACAGGGCTCCTAGAAGACGAGGTATCATCTCCACTCACCAAATTGCGCAGTGGTTTTCAAAATATGACATTGGGGGCCTCCCAAGTGGTGCAAGGGGTAAAGTAACAGTGCTAGGAAGCTATCTGCAGCCACTGCAGCATAAGTGTGACCCCTGGCCAGAGAGGTGACCCACATGGTACAGCAGACCTCTCCTGTCTCACCTGCTGCTCCCCTCAGCAGTGTATTTCAGTCAATCCACCTGTTCTGTTCCCCACTCTGTCTCTGGTGGCTCCTCTCACCCCCACACCTCTGGCCTGTACCCTATTTTGTGTATGCATAAATAAATGAATAAATTTAAAAACAAAAAAACCCAAAAAATATGACACTGATTGGAAGCTCAAGCTTCACCTAGGAACTTGTCATACATGAAAAATCTGAAGTCTCACTGTAGACCTACTGAAACTGAAGACCTGGGCACTGGATCTAGAGGTCCTCCAGGTAAAACTGATGCACTTTGTCTTAAGAGTCTCTGGTTCATCAAAATGGCTTAGGGAATGGACTTTCCCTTTAGACCATTGGTTCAAAATTTGGCTTGGTCATCAGACTCTCCTGGGGAAATTTTAAATTTCTTGATGTTTAGACTAAATCAACCCAGAAAGGAGAATCTTTCAATGGAAGAAAAAAAACCAGAAAAGTAGTCTGAATGCCCACCATTTGAGTCAAAATGATACAATGATAAATGGAATATTAAATGTTGCTTTAAAAAGTTAGGTTTTTTAAAATGAACACAAAAATGCTTAAAATTAGGTTCATGACATTACTAACTCCAACTCCCTATAAAAGTGAGGAATGTGTAGTATGATTGCATTTAGGAAAGAAAAAAAAAGCCTAAATACGTTTGTATGAGTTTACACAAAGAAAATGGTGGGAGATATCCATACAGATTTCCTTATCATGTTTTCCATACTATATTGTTACTTCTGAGTTTGTAAATAGATTTCAATTTTCTAAAGGTTGCTAGATTTTTATTCATTTTTTTTGGTTTTTATTTGTTAAACAAATGAATAAGAAATAGTATTTTATAAGTTTATTTATTTATTTTTTAATATAAATTTTTAAAATTTACATATATTTGACATCAATTGTAATCCCCATGTATTCCCCATCACCATAACACCAGTGCTATTTTATATGTTTAATTACATGTTTCTCCCATCAAGTTAAGAGGTTTGGAAAGCAGGTGTCCTTCATCTTTCAACCTCCAGGTAGAGCACAGACTTGTGCATTGCTAAAGAATATACTGAGGTGCGAGGATAAAGAGAAACCCTGTGAGTTACAGTGAACTCACTGCTGAGAAATGTCTGAGTACAATACTGTTATGAAGCGTGGAGAAGAGTAGCTTGTAATTATCATCCCACCCCAACCAATAGGTTAGGCTTTATTTTATACTTTAGGATCTTTGAGACTCAAAGTTGAAGGAGAAAATCAGCATCATTTTGATAATGTTAGACTGTGTGTGTGTGCGCCCGAGGCAAGCTAATCCAGCTTCTGTGCTGTTAGCTTTTCATTTGCCAAACATCATGATTTGGGTCAAATTTGCCAATCAGTCCTGTATTTTCTTCATTGAGGGAAATTATGGAGAAAAGTGAGATTAAAATGTGGATGTTTGTGGATTCCTTAGAAATAAATAGATGCAAATGACACAGGTTGCAAATAATGTGCTGTGATTGAATCAATCAAGTGTTGTTATTTGACTAAAATCAGAATTCAGGGGCTTCCAACTGTGTATTTCCTTCAGTTTTTCCACTACAAAAACATTTTGCAGTACATATGCTTTGGCAAACGTGCTTTCCATCTCCATCATGGTCACCTGGTAGTTTGATCTGTAATCAACTAGAGTGAAGATGATGTGAGTTACTTATTACAGGGCAATGAAGCATACTCAGAATTTATTGCCTTATGTCCTAGCAAATGTGAAATATAGGCAAGCTCATTCTGTAACACCTTGAAATCAGTTCAGAGGTAATAGATTAGTCAGCTTCACTTAGCAAGCAAGCAGTGTTGATTATTTGTCATTTGTAGGTGGGCTTTTTCTTCCCTTTTCCTCATTGTCCCAAGAATGTCAATGATTGAAAGAGAGACTGGCTTCTAGATTCATTTTTACTCTCACAGATTCTGTACCTTGCCAACAGTTGGGATCCAGAAGACTCTGCAAAGCAATCAGGTTTTGTTTGGCCACAGATGGTACTTTGGCCATACTGGCAAAAAGTTGGCTGTCCTATCTGTGAGCTGGATCAATATTCCAATCTGGTCATCTGGCAAAATTGACTTGAACCTGCAGCAGAAATTCAGAAAAAAAAATTCAAGGAGAATTGAATTTAGATTAAATCCAATGAACTATTACTTCTAGACTTACATCTTTTTTTTGATAGTTCACCAAAAAGGCAACATAGAAAGAAAACAGACAATGTACTGTTAGATCTCTCTTTGTGGACTAAATCTTGCTAAACAAGCAAACAAAAATAAGACACAGACCAAGTTTTTGATGGATATTCCTGAAAAATCCCATGGCTCTGGATGAATAGCATGGGTTATCTTCCTTTCATTAGCATTTAATGTGGAATTGGCTAGCTTGTTTCTGGATTCCAAAATTTGGGCTAGTGGTAATCAGAAAACAGTGTTAAATATTTAGCAGTATGCTGGCAGTTTTAAAAGACAAAAGTCTGACTCAGACTGTCTGTAGGAGGAAATAATTTATTGGCGGATGTAACAGAAAGGTCAAGTGTAATTCAGGTATGGCTGAACTCAGGTGTTCAGAGTTTGTCATTGGGGATTTATTTGTATATTTTCACTTTGCTTTCTTCTGTTTTGACTATGAGATGGTTGTAGATTCATTGTAGCAAAATAACCTCCACTAGGTTGACATACATCTTATTTGAATAATCCTGTTATATATTATGTTATGATTTCTTTCTCACAATGATTTCATCAAAATCTTAAGGTTGTATTATATTCACTTGGCTTGTGTGCATACCTGAACCAAATGTGGTTCCAGGTACAAGAAATTGCCATCATTGTCATACTTTAGTCATAGGTAATTTTTAGTGAGGTCTCTACTATAGTAATTAAACTATGCCCACTGTCTCCAGTTTTAGAAATGGGTATTATTAAACCACTTTACCTTCCCTTACCATCTCTATTTAATTCATTCCTTTAGAAGAACTTCACACACAATTCAACTTTGTATGACTCTTACATTGAAAATCATTACAAGGTCCTTGCATTTTATTCTTGAAGACAAAATTGAAACATACCAGTTACCTCGCTATTCCAAAGGAACAATGATGCTTTGGTATTCACATAAAGCATTTGAAACTGGAGAGGATTGTTTAAAGAGAGCTTGAATATAAGAGTGCTTACATTTTTAAACACCAAATTGAAAAGAGGAGAGATGCTTGTATTAAATTTTAATGTTAGGGAAATGGGCTCCCGTCAGGAGGTATAAGGCTTATGAAGTAATGTGAGTGCCTCAGATTTTAAATTCTTCCCAAATGCCATAGGAACCACCTTACATTAGTCATGTCTAAACTAGAGCAGGAGATAGTTTGTTTCAGGAGGGAAACTGTAGCTTGATGTCATGCCTGCCCCACCCCTACACGGACTCCGTATTATACTTGTGAATCTCAGAAGCTAAAGGGTTTACTCTAAAGCTGAAAGAATCGTGTCTCTGTCACAGAGATTGGATTTCAATTCTCTCCCTTAGAAGATGAATACAAAAGTAGGAGAGGTCTGAGAAAGATGAAAAGACCAATTGAGAATCAAAGAAGGTGACCCTAAAATTTAATATCATGGCTCATCTTCTAATTAAATAAGGATCTAGATATATGCCTATTGTCAATGAGGACATTTCAAAGACACATGCTTCTCCTTTAAAGCAGGGTAGATTTTAAAGTATACAGTCCCTCTGGTCTATGTGCTGCAGTTTCTTTGGTGGTCTTAAAGGGGATTCTTTATAAAAATTGCCCCTACATTTCTCATAGCATTTTGTTTATACCCCATCATAGAAATTCATTCACTTTTTCATTTTTTCACCCAGTCACTTGCTTAAGAAATTTTTATTGAATATCAGTTATATTTCTAAGCACTTGGACTCATCAGTGGATAAACTGAACTTCCTCAAAACTGGAGACTTTCATGCTTCTGAAGATATTTTAAAGTGAAAAGATAACAGTCATACACCTAATAATGGACTTGCACTTAGAATATATAAATAATTCTTAAGATTCAATTATAAAAATAAGACAACCCAATTAAAAATGAGCAAAAGATTTAATATACACATACCTCCCCAGAAGACACAAATGGTCAATAGGTATACAAAAACATGCTTACCATTGTTAACCACCAGAGAAATGCAAATTAAAACTATAATGAGATAGCACTTTGTACCCACTAGGATGATAAGAATAAAACAAGATAGACAATGAGTATTGGCAAGGATATGTAAAAACTGAAACCTTAATCTACTTCTTATGCATTTCCCTGCCACTTTGAGAAAGTCTGGAAATTATTCAGAAGGTTAAACAAAACGATAAGATATAACCCAACTTTTCTGTGTAAAGAGAAATGAGAAGAAATATCCACAGAAACATTTATGGATATAAATGTTCACAACAGAATTAATAAAACACAGCTGAAAAGTGGGAACAACTCAAATGTTCATGAATTGGGCCAATAGATCAATTAATACAGAACCCGACAACAGAATATTATTCAGCCATAAAAAGGAATGAAATACTGAGATGTGCTATAATGGAAGTTAACTTAAATACAGCATGCTAAATTAAAGAAAGAAGCCAAAGAGTGTTGGGATGATCCCTTTCTTATGAAATGCCCCAAAGAGGGAAATTTATAGAGTTAGAGATTAGATTATTAGTCTCCTGGGTTTAGGAAATGGAGGGAAAATGGACAGTGATTTTTGATGGATATGAATTTTCTTTTTACAGTCATGAAAATGTTCAATACTAAAACCCACTGTATAGTTTAAAGGGCTAGTTTTATGGTATGTGGGTTTTATCTGAATAAAGCTACTATCATAACAAAATCTGTAGCAGTTACGACAAAATGTTAATGTTTGTCACATCTGAGTTTACAATATGTAACACTAGTTCTTGATTATATTTTTTCTGAATGTTTGTACTATTTGAAATAAAATAGTAGAAACTTGGCAGCGATCAGATTGAGTAGGTCTTGTAAGACATAGCATTTATTGCAATTGGGCTTTATTCCAAGTGGCAAAAAAAAAAATATAGAAAGATGATTGGCCAAAGAATGATATAGCTTGATTTGCATTTTAAGAAGTTCCCCCTTGTTGCTCTGTCAGCTTCAGGAATGATAGTCCTGGGAGAGAGGTTGGGCTAGAGAGAATAGACATCAGGTGACCAATTGAGATGCTGCTCTTGGCTTCATGAGAGATTGTGCTGACTTGTACCAAGATGGTGGCAGCGTGATGGAGAGCGAGGGAGAGCTGTGCTCATATGATGGATCATGATGTGTTTTTAGTGCTTAGTTCCAAGGAAGAGTACAATCATCTCTGATCAACAGAGCCTGTGAGACCCAAATGTCCTCATTCAGGAATTCCTTATAATTCAGAAAGGGTACAATGTAAAAATAATCCAGTAGTGTTTGTGGAGTGAGGGGTATTCTTCATTTTACATTTTTTTTTTCAATTCACAGCAGGTTTTTATGGACCCATCTTGGGAGGGTAGACTCCTCCTTCCATTGCCTGATGAGCCACTGTGATTGATGGGAGAGGATTCCATCCCTCCTATCTGTTAATATGTTGAACATATGAGTCACTCTATTTGTTTTAAAGTCAAGTACATACCTTGAAAAGTGACAGTTTTGTATCACATTGTATATAATACCTATAGCAAATTTAACCTTGGTAATTTAAAGATCTGCAACTACATGTCTGACCTTTTGGTCAAATGTCCAAAATTTACTGTCTTACAATTCTAGAGGTCCAAAATGGTTCTCACAAGGCAAAAATCAAGGTATTGCCAAGGTTGCATTCTTCCTGGAAGCTCTACAGAGGGATTCCTTTTCTTGTCTTTTCAGATTCAACAGGCCACCTGCATTCCTGGGTTCATGGCCTCCTTTCAGCTTCAAAGTCACCAATGTCCAGTCAAGTCTTCTGCAGCTTTCGTCTCTCTGACACTGCTCTCCTGCCTCCTCTTCACTGTGATACCCTTGAGATCCTTTGTGAGACATGGATGATTCAAGATCCCCTTCCCCCTCAAGGTAACTATTAGTAGCCTTAATTGCACCTGCAATATCATTATAACCCAGCCACAGGTTCTGGCCATCAGGAATTGAACATCTCCAGGGAGACAGTGTTATGACCACCACAGAGTCACAGATGGACTCTGGACCCCAAACATTTCAGTTCAAATCCAGTTTCTTCTGCTACTCGGTTATGTGAATTTCAGCTCAACAATTCTTTACCTGTCAAATGGAGGATAATTATACCTACCTCATCGGTTGTGAAGACTCAATGAAAATTACATGTATGTGTGTATACATACAGTTGTATATGAATGTACAAATCACATAAATATATCTGTATGTGTATACACACTTACATTGATTTATATAGTCATAGTATCCATTTTACTGGATGGTTACACACCAAAAGCAATATACTTCCCATGATTAGTTATCCTCATTTGTCACTGCTCAATCATATATAATCTGTACAGGAAAAAATTAATCATAGTCACCGCTACCTTACAATATCATTATATTCTTTTTCCAAAGGTACTCTACCACAAATTCATTTTTTTCTCAGAGTAAGACCAATTAAGCACAGAAGCAATCCACACCCTGCTGTAAAATCTGCTTATCTTTTCCATCTTTGTGCCAACACCACTTTTGTGCATTTTCTCCCATGCTGTGACTGAGCTCTTAAGCAGTTAAACACATTGTCACTGACTACTGCTTATGGCCAACCCTCAGCAGCGGGTGTGAAAAGTTGTGCTTGCTGTATCCTGGCATGACCCACGTCATTATGCAGGTCCCTTGAGTTACCTGCACACATAGGACTTAAGGAAATGAAATAAAAAATGACGTGTCAGTGCAGCAAGCCCTGGTACTACCTTTGACGAGGAAGGAAATTCACTTGAAAAATTCTCATCCCCATTCCCACACACCCAATCTCCTCACCACCCGTGCACACTTACCAGAGTGAAAAGGAATACACATGGGGAATCAGTACAGACCAGATACAAGAATTTGTATGACAAGTGTGAAAAAGAAAATGAGCTGAGTAGTCAGAGCAAACTCTCAGTAGGAGGTGAGCCTTCGTGTAGAATCTTGATGATGGAGGTGGGGTTTTGGTACAGAATAGTTAGGATTTCATATTAAGTTTAGTGGAAAGAGAATCTCAAAGATATGGCTGGTTTACATATTGCACTTTTGTTAAACGCAACTCTGGTTTTGAATAAAAGACATAGCAGAACACCTGGCACACAGTAGTTACTCAACAGAGTGTGGAGAAATGACTGCAATCCTAGGTAAATGATTAAATCCAAGTGTATTCAAATTTTGAATAAGTAGAAGAAAATAATAGCGTTAGAAAAAATGAATGTTCAAGTTTATCTTTTCAAGATGGATTTCATGAAGAAACAAAATCTGTTTATCGCATTGAAATAAATTCCCTAATTTCATACTAAGGCTTTGCATTTTCACTTTGGTCACTCAATAGATTCTAAATGCTTTTGGAACAACACAGAGCATATGTAATTAAAAATATTAAATTAAAAAGCTTTGTTGGGCAACTATGGCAAATACCCTGTTTGGATCTAAAAATTTTTAAGTAGGGTAAGATATAATCCCTCTCGTCAAGTTAAATTTAAGCATAATTTTAATTTAACAGTGGCTAATAGTGCTGTTACTTACTGGCCACTTGACCTTAGGGAAATTAGCTAACATCTTTGTGCCTGCTTCTGTCTCCCTGTCTCTCTCTGTTTATTATAGAAAATTTCAAACATACACAAAAGTACAGAGAATAATATAAAGGACCTCCAGGCATCTATCAACCAGATTCAATAATTTTCTACCCATTGGAAAAACAATTTTTGTCTAAATGACCTCCCTATGACCCTTACCATTTAACTATTAGATTATTATGACCATTCCTGGCTTTCATATTATTTTCATCTTTCAGCCCTTCCTCAGTTACCTCTAAATTTTAACAGAACTATATAATACCATGGTCTCACACATTGAAATAACAGTAATTCTTGATATTTATTAACTATTCAATCAGTGTTCAACTTTTTGCAGTTTTATTATACACATTTGAAAAATGTTTTTTTTTTACAATCCAGGATTCAAGTTCCACATCTTGCCTTTGGTTGATATGTCTCATACATCTCTTAAAATGTCCAGGTTCAGGAGCGGGGAGGGAGAGGGTTGAGGGTAGATGGTAGCACGGGGGACTGAGGTGATGGTGCACTGGTGATATGGTGATGGGGAGTACATGGGGATTACAATTGATGTCAAATATATATAAATTTAAAAAAAAAATCCAGGTTCATCTCTGGCCACCCCCTTGCCATTACTTTGTTGGAGAAACTACATTGTTCTATAAAATAACCCTTGTGGATTTTGTTGCTTTCACCCTGAGGTATCATTTAAGTAGTCACCTTGTCCTCTGATAATTTTGTAAGTTGAGTCAAATTCCCCACTCCAGGGATAGAATACCTCACAGGTGAAGGGGAGGTGGTGCTCCTGCTTCCTCTTGCCTCCTCAATAGGATGTCTAGCGCCATCTTGTGATACCGTGATTGATGGGGGATGAGAGCTGTCAGCAGGACCCAGATGTTCCTTATCAGCTCTCATTGTTGCTTCAGCAGGCCCAGGTCCATTATTTCCACAGGCATTTCTGGAAGTAGTACATGATCTTATCTGACCACATCTTGTACTTGTCTACTAGCTGGAACTCTTTTGTGTTGAACACTTTCCTTGATCTCATGTGGCTGAGTTGGAGCTCACACAGGGCAGGCAAAAGAAATAATTTCCCCTCTCCCCTTTATTTACCATCAATACGACCAATGAAGGTTTCCTTTTTTTTTTTTCTCTTTTGCTTGTTTATACGAATTTATTTTTCAACCCATCATTTTTTCTTTGGCTTGACTCAATTTTTCTTTTGCCAAGAGTTCCTGAGTCCTTTTGACATGATTTCAAGAGTTTTTCACTGCTTTCTTGGTTTCTGGCACAAGATGCTCCTAATCCTTCATACATTTTGTCTCCCCCCATCCTGGAATCTGCCGTTTCTCCAGAGGTCTGGTTCTTGTTCACAAAAAGTGACTCTTAAAGAGGATGGTCCAGGTGGTGGACACTTAGCAACACCAGGCTGCTATCTTTGTGTGTTTTTTGGAGGATAGAATGTGTCATATTTATTTCTCTCAGAAGAAAATCAATTAGAGTTCATATTGAGATCACAAATTTAAGTTTATGGCTGTAGAATTTTTACTTAATATCATTGATGTTGTATTTGAATTGCTTTACTTTTGTGCTAAAAAGTCTTGGTTCTTAATAAGTGAGGGTGCCCAAAAGACCACTTCAAGTTTCTCAAAATCTCTCTCCTCAACACACCTAGCTCTGACATGGACGTTCTCGTGAGTGAAGAGTAATAAAATCCCAGGAAGTTTATGTGAAGTTTTGTCCTTGCCTGTCATTTTTCCTTCCATATTCAAAACAGAGATCATCATGCTCTAAACTTCTGCTTTTCTCCTAAACCAGGGAAAAAAATCACTGCTCCTTCTTTTATGACCTAGAAGAATGTAGCTTGAGGAGGGGGTTCTTATCTCATGTTGGTTTGTTAGGAAACATCTCCTCCGAGAATCTCATCTCTGCTCTCAGAGCAAGGATGGGGTCACACTATTCTTATCTACCATGCAAGCTATGCCCCTCTTCCTTGAAAACACACATCCCTAAACAGAATAAATATCCCCAGTCCACTCCATTATTCTTTAAAATTTATAACAATGTAAATTATACTTATTTACATTATTAAATTTCAGCCTTTTCTCCTAGCAATATGTCTGATGATAATTTGTTCATCTGTCCAAACTTAGAAGAACCCAGGTGGAGTGGGGGAATTTTACTCTTCACCCAAATATGACAGACTTTTTGTTTTTTGCTTTAATTTTAATCATGTTTGTAAATGTGTGTGACAATAATAATGCCATTATTTTTATTTGCACATGTTAATCATTTGTCTCTGTGCATATGAGGAAAATAATGCTGCAGTTGTTATTAGGACAATTTCATCCTTATATTTTGATAAAAACATACAGTTAAGCTACTGTGTTCTAAAGTCAGTTAAAATAGTTTCTGTGTTTTTGATTCAGCCGCCAATCAGTACTTGTTAGGTTACTTGATTTTCTATTGCTTTTCTTTCAAGGTTGTTTTTTTTTTTAAGAATTTGTTTTATTTTTGTATTGTAACTATAAAAGTTAAATCAAGATATACCCAGAGAATTTTAGCTTATATCCCTGTCCTCAAACTATTTTATTCTTTTTTTAAATTTATATTTAATTTTTTTTCTGAACCTATTTTATTCTTCCCCCTTTGTATGGAAAAGCTTAAAAAATATTCTGGTTTTTCTGTCCACATTTTTTAATGAAATCGAATGTATACCTACATTTGGATAATGCCCATTTCTTAGATACAGGGGAGGCACCTTACATATCATTCTATATCTTGCTTTCTTTCATTTAATAATATATTCTAGAAAACACTCCATAACAGCATATTAAGTTCACTACTAAAAGCCTAGTGGTATCCTCACCACGCAATTGACCCCTTTCATCTGAATGTCCCACCTCCCTTTAGGTAGTCCTTGTTTTTTCAACAACTACATCGTGCTCCAGTGTGTATAGTCTATTGGTTTTTAAATCAGTTTTCTACAGCTGGACATTTGGGTTATTCCCAGAAGTCGCCATGTTATAGGATGGCCATTAGTGGTCCTTTACACCTGTGGAGACTTTTTTGCTTGGTTATGATGACGGTCTACCTTTAGGGCAGATTTCCAGAAGAGTGCGTGGTGGCTCATTAGATTCCATTTTGCTAAACTCCACCCTCCACTTTGTTTTCCTACCACAATGTAGACCAGCTTCTTTCTACAGCTATCCCAAGAGAATACTTTTGTCATCCTAATTACTTCTGTGCCTGGTGGTGACTACTTCATTGAAAAATTTCAAATTGTCTGAGAAGACTCTGGCAAATCATAGATCTTACCTAAGAATTCAAAAAATAAAGTGAGTAGAAACAGTGACACTGTGTTTCTCTAGGAAGGACCCCAAACCACAAAATGCAGCTTCCAGAAATGATCCTCCTCACCTGCATCGGAAGATGTTTTAGTGGCAGGAAGGGGAATGGATGGTGTGGTATGAGTACTTGCATCAGCTCAGAAACTGCTGACCTTGGGGTGTCTTAGTGTTCAGATTCTGGTTGGAGTGTATGTCATTCAACTTCCAGTTCCCAGCTATCCCTGCTCCCCATACTCATAAGTTCCAGGAGTTTGTTTGTGACAAGCAATCTGGACAGATCAAGTATGTCCTGGTAACAGTGTTGGAACATATGTTTGAGGTAAATCCCAAAAGAGAGGGAGGAAAGAGACTGTCCATCCCTGTTTCCCTTCCCCCACCGTGTGATTTTTAACTAGTATCCTTATGAGTCTTGATTGAACTCCTTTCTGCTGTTGGATGTCTATTTACATTTTCTCCCATGAACCATCTGTTCATATTCATTGCTTATTTTTCCAATAATATTGTTGAACTCTTTTTTTTTTAAAGATATTAATCCTTTGGTAAAGTTGCAAATGTATTTTGCCTATTTTGTATTTACATTTTTACTTTGCTTATGGTGCAAAAGTTTATTTTTAAGTAGTTGAATTCATCAGTCTTTCTCTTTGTTGCATCTGGATTTTGAATTATGATTAAGAAGGCTGTCTGCATACTCAAGTTACAGACTTGTTCATCAGTGTTTTTTCTAACATTTGTATTGTTTCATTTTTTTCATATATATCTAAAATCTTTGACCATTTAGAATTCATTGACTAGATGTGAGGGTTATAGCCAATATATTCCATCTTGTAATCCAGGTATTTGAACACCACTTCTTAAAATGTCTGTTGCTGCACGCTTACAAACACACACACACACACACACACAAATCATCCCATACCCCATTGTGTTCTTCTCAGGCTGGAGGAATAATCAAAACAGGGTCAGACAAGTTAACAAAGGAAGTATAATTTAATAACTGACTATGGAAATTTTACATGGCTGTGAATTCTAAAGAATGAAGGCCAGGCAGGACCTGGGATATTTATGAGGATTTAAAGGACTCGGGGCATTAAGGAGGGGGCACTTTGCATGGCAGAGAAGGGCTTACCCACCCTTACTCTGAGAGAAAAGCTGAGATGCTCAGAGAAGACATGTTTACTGTTACACCTATATCTGGATGAGGCCCCCCAGGGTACATTCTTCTAGGTCATATAAAGGTTGTTTTTATGGTGCTTCCCTGGTTAGGAAAAATGCAGAAGCTTAGGACAAGAGCATCATTGCTTTGATTAGGGGACAAAGGACTTAGGCAAGGAGAGAGCCTCCAGGGATTTCACTGTTTTTCACTCAAGAGACTGCTTGGGTCAAGAGACTGGATGTTTTAGGAGACAGGTTCAGAGAATCTTCGGGTGTTCTGATTTGGACACCTTTGCTATCATTACCCAATGGAGGTGCAATTCTGGATGAATTGCATACTAAATTTGCCTATACAACTGCATCTGTTTTTGCGCTTCTTCTCTGATTATTATCTGTGTCCATTTATGTACCACTGTCTCACCATCTTAATTTTAGATAGTTGATATATGTGTTAAAATATGGTAGAAGTGCTATTCCACTCCGTTCTTCTTCTTTGTTAAGGTTTTCTTGACTTTTTTGCTTTTGTATTCCGTCAAATAAACTATAACAAACTTTTCTAGTTCACACGATGTTTTTCTATTTTTATGGGGATAATATTGAATTTACAAATTAAGATAGAAAACTGATATTTTTATAATGACACAGCTTTTCAAGATGCTGTGTTTTCTTTTGTTCAAGTTAATTTTTATGTCCTTTGAATATATTTTAGAGTTATCTTCATAATTCTTGTTACATTTACACCTAGGTATTCCATTTACTCATTCATATTTATGTCCCTAATCATTCTATAATTTATAGTCACAGACATAGATACAGAGATCAATGGTTTTAGTAGGTAGACTGTACAACTGCCACTTTATTAGATCATCTTATATGTAGCAATTTTCACTGATTTGTTTAGTTTTTCCAGATATTTAAATATATCACATGGAAATAGGAACAGCTTTACATCGTTTGTTCTCTTATACTGCTAACAATTTTTTCTTTTTGTGTCATAGGACCTTCAACTCTAGGATGAATAATCATTTTATCTAGTCCATAATTTTGTTGAATTAAATAATATATAATATATAAAATGCATAGAGCAGTGTCTGAAATGTATGTTACTAAACCATAATCAATATTACTACTTTTGTTCAGTTATTACTTGATTATATATTTACATGTATATTTGTACATGTGTATCTATATCATCCTATGTGATTAATAAAATATTCTAGAGTTAAGCAATTCTTTTTAACATCAAATACTTACGTATCTGCAATGGAGAATTATGTGAGTTTCAGTTACTTTTTGAAGACACTAGTGATTTAAGACATCAGTCATGTGTCACCTTGCCAGTTTTGCCAAGATCTGAGTATCACACCATTTCTAGTCTTATTTATTTAGTACTTTTCCTCTAAGAGTATGTAAATATATAAAATACAAATGAATACATGTTATGTATAATACATATATAAACATGATGCATATATTTCTATATGTTTATATGTCATACAGTATATATGTATGTTTATATGTATACAGTATATATTATATATATAATGTGTTAGTGGTTTAAATAGAGAAAATGCATTTTTCTGATGCTACTAAAATAAAGGCATTAGTGTTTAAAAAATTTAACACATGAAATTACTTCATTACCACCATTTTGGGAAACACTAATGAGCTCATAGTTTAGGTAGAAGTTCACATTTCATTCTTAGGTCATTGACAGGTATATTTTAGAAGAACTTTTGAATAGGTTTTATAACCAGTCTTAATTACAGCTGTAATATAACCTTTACCAGGGTGTCATCTTTGGTTTTATTCACTGTTCAATGAATATTTGTGGAATTAATTATTTTAGTTATGTGCTGTCTTTCTCAAGCCAAGCTATGTGGTTGAAATTGGAATTGTCATGTTATGTTCTACTGTTGTGATTTGTAGTTAGTGCTTATTCTGTGCAAGAAATGACAGGATTGGGAAACTTTGCCTCACTTCTAGAAAATCCATAAATAAATAAGGAATCCTATTCGTTGTAGCTAACTATATTTTTAAGAGGTCATTCCTCAGATACTTGGTGTAGATATTAAGCCATGTCCTCATTCACATTTTCTACTTGCTTCTGGATGTTCCCTGTAGAGTATTTTAGAGTCATGAGGTTTTAAACTTTTTCAGAGGGTACTGCTGATGCTATCACAATATAATTAGAAATTTAAAAATGTGGAGTAAAATCCAGCTAGGGTATATTTGACTTTAGTTAGATCTGCAACTTATATAACCAGCAATAACTCAGTCCCAAATGCTGTATGTTGCCTATAATTAGAAAGGCCCACTTTTTAAATTGATGGTTAAAATTATTGTAAGTGGTGCTTAACGGACTTTAGGTATTCTTTTCATCAAACACAGCAGTCTGTTTAATTCTTTCAAAGGAAGATTCACAAAAATTGTCTTTTGAAGAAAATAAGGTCACTTGTGAAGCATGATTCTCCTATGTTATACTTTGTTAAATGACATAGTTTGTAAGTTTTCAAGTACCATCTGCATTCTATAATTAGAGCAGTGTATTTTTCTTCCAAACATTTGACAAATTAAGGATCTCAAGACCTCAAACATAACTTTTTGCAGTGTGTGTGTGATGCTGGGAGCTCTGTTTTTATCAGTTGAACACCAGTGTCAGCCACTGGTAGGAACAGCAAGATTGAAAGGAGAAAACAGACTTGGGGTAAAATATGTGGGTCAAAGTCCTGCTCATCCAATCACTAGTCTGGGGAATTCTCTCAACTCCTTTGGGTCTCTGTTTCTGGTCTGAAAAGTGGGGGAAATAGGAGTGGAGGAGTGGCTTCTGGGAGGGTGTCCTATGTAGCAAATAATTCCCTGTGTCTCTACCACACTTGAGGTCCTTCATAGGCGTAGGGAAAACAGAGAAAGATAGGCTAACCTGCCTATAGGGAGCCTGCGTCTATTCTTCAAGAAGGAAAAATAGAGAAAACTACATTAAAGTGGAGTGGGGTGTGTGCCCATGTGTCAAGTAACTGGTGAGTAAAAGATAAGTGGATCATCATTTCTTCATTGCATTCCTTTAACAAGGATTTTAAAATGTTGTCATTCTAATATTTTATTTTTAATTTTTTAATTAAATTATTCTTTATTGAGGTAATGTTGATGTACAGTGCTATATATGTTTTAAAGGTATAGACTTATAGCTCCTCCAATGATGTTGCTACAGCACACCCACCAATAATCCTCCACCATAGTCCATTGGGCCCCCTCCCCTCCTTTAACTCCACTTGCTACTGCCCCCCCCCTCAGTTTTGTTGTCAGATGTCTGGGGTTTGTCTATGTTTGTTCTTTTGTTTCATTTCTTTATATTTCATATATGAGTGAAACCTTTCAGTATTTCTTTCTCCTCCAGACTTACTTCATCTAGCATTATCCCCTTCCAGTACCACCCATGTTGTTGAAATGACAAGTTCATCTTTTTTATAGCTGAGTAATACTCCACTGCCAACACATATTAATTGGGTATTTCTTATGTATCAGAGACTGAACACCCAGGAGATTTACCTTGTACATAACAGAACCGACTTTCAAAATGGATTTGTTTAAATAATTTCCTTTACTTGATATGCTTTTTTAAAAAAAGTATTTAAAATTATCAGCTCAATCAGAATCTCTGATAAACTAGTAGCATCTGTTATAACATAAAACCTTTACTATTCAACACATAAAATTCAATGACCATCATTACTCAATATTTAAAATGATAATTTATTTGATCTGATGTATTATTTCATTTCCATCTTTTTAGATAAAAGCCCTGAATTTAGGTATTTAGTTTTTCTGAGAGTTTGCGAATAGACCCATTTAGGTTAAATGGATTGAAAGTCATACATTAGTTCACATTCAAACATTCCATCTTAGAACCTGTAAAATCTTGTGTGTCTGTTCCCCCTAAATTAAAGGAAATTGATGGCTCTGTTACTTTATTAAGTCAGAATATGCCTACCCAATACCTCTTCAAAGGTTCTTACTTAGATAAGCCATGGATTTTGATGATTAAAAAAAAAGCACATCCTCTTAACATGGCTGAAAACTCATTTCCTCAAAGCATTTGTGCTTAGGTCTCATTGGCTACCCCTAGGTCACATGTCCACCTGGGTCTGATGGTCACCTCTGGTTTGGGGTCAGTTCCTCTCTTTCCTGAGGAGGCCCACCAGAGATTTGTGTGGAATGAAGGTTCTGTGATTGAGGGAGGAAAGAAGTCATTGGCATCTGGCTTGGAAACTTCTGGCCCAGTTACTCTCTGGCATTTGGACAAGGGCTCTGGGCAAGAAGGATGAGCTGGAATCCCATAATCACCGAGCAAGTAGTGGCTTATAGGTTGTTCCCGGGGAGGGCGGGGTAGACGGACAATGAGCAGGGATTCAGCCTGTCTTGGTGATGAATAAAGAGCCTGCCAATTAATTTGGCAAAGAACTTCACTTCAGTGAACTTGAAATAAAGAGCACAAAAGAGGACAAATGGGAATTATTTAGTAATCTGACTCAAGCCTCGCTTGTTCCTGAGTCAGTGGGCAGAGTGAGGAGACGGTCTCCCTGGCATATGCCATCAACGGTCTGAGCGCAGGAGGGAGTGGGGTGAAAAGCTGCCTGTTGCCTGCCGCGAGGCGCCAAATCCCCTACAAGCGGAGGAATGAGGCTTGGACCACTTGGTACAGGCTTGCGAGTCGAGTCAGCGTTCTTCCTTCCTTTTAATAATATGCACCATATTGACAGTAATTTACAGGTTTTTCAGTTTTGCATATGTCCCTACTGAAAAATCCTTCCTTTTTTGCTTCCCTCAAATTTTGCTGGCGAAATCACCTGAGCTAAGCAAAAAACAAAGCAAAAACAAAAACAAAATTGTGCATTCATCAGAAAATGTCTCTGGAAATCTCACCATGCTATTGAAACGACAACGACATTGGGGACTTACTGTTGTGAACTGGGGATAATCATGGAATACTTTTCAGTGAAAATGATTTGATGCTATTAGAGCTCTGTATTAAAAAGTATATATATTTAAAAGACCTGAACATAAGACCTGAAACCATAGAATATATAGAAGAAAACAGGTAAAACACTACAAGACATACATCTCAGTAACATCTTTAAAGACTCATCCCTCAAATCAAAGAAAATGAAGGAAAAGATAAACAGCTGGGATTACATGAAATCAAAATCTTCTGTGCAGCAAAAGAGACATTAACCAAAACAAAGAGACACCTAACTGATTGGGAGAAAATTTTTGTACTCCACACAAATGATATGAGACTGATCACAAAGACATACAAAGAACTCACATGACTCAAGAAAAAAAGAGTAAACAGCCCAGTCAAAAAAAAAAAAAAAAAGGGCAGAACTTAAAAGACACTTCTCCAAAGAGGAAATGTTAATGGCCAACATACATATGAAAAAATGTTCAACATCCCTCATAATCAGGGAAATGCAAATCAAAACTATAATGAGATACCACTTTATACCATAAGAATGGCACATATTAAATAAACTAGCAACAATAAATGTTGGCAAGAATGTAGTGAAAAAGGAACTCTCCTACAATGCTGGTGGGAATGCAAACTGGTCCAACCACTCTGGAAAGCTGTGTGGAGGTTCCTCCAACTACTAAAAATGGAGCTACCATATGACCCAGCAATTCCACTCCTAGGGATCTACATAAAGGACACAAAAACATTTTTTCAAAAGAATACCTGCACCCCTGTGTTTATCGCAGCACTATTTATAATAGGTAAGACTTGGAATCAACCCAAATGCCCCAAAATAGATGACCGGGTCAAGAAGATGTAATACATGTACACAATGGAATACCATTCAGCTATCAAAAAAGATAAACTAATGCTATTCACAGCAGCATGGATGGAGCTAGAGGGATTATACTCAGTGAAATAAGTCAGAAGGAAGATGAAAAATATCAGATGGTTTCACTTATAGGAGGGATAGAGGGGAATCAAATAAGGGATCAGGGAAAATAATAATAAAAAAACACAAGACAACAAGACAAAAATAAACAGATAACTGAATCAGACATTCTGCTGGGGAAGGAGAAGAAGGGGAATCAAATATGGGTGGGGAAGAGCACAAGGGACTATGTGATGGTGTATGGGTGAATTGGTGGTAGAAATTTTATGGGGACTACATCTGATATAAAATATTTATAAATAAATTAATTTATAAAACCAATAAATACAAGTTTTCATGGGAAAGACAAAACTAAGTCCTGATTTTATTTTTACATAACAGGCAAGGTAAATTTATCACAAAGTCTATTATTATAATTTTGTTAAAGGTCCTGAATATATTTGAAACTATGTGTTTTTATATTGATGACCATGTATATGTGTGTGTGAGTGTGTGTCTGGGTGTGTAAGTGTGTATGAACAATTGTGCACAGGAAATCTTAAAAGAATGTCAAGGATGGATCCTATCAGCAACTGGTTCGAATCTTGGCCCAACTAATTCCATATTTCCAAGCAGGTAATTTTCACTGCAGACCTGACAATGTGTGGACATTAGTGTGTGACTATGAAGTCCTATCCCAGAGTTTCACTTCTCATCCTGGAGCAAATTATTCAATTTATGAGTCTCAGTTTCCCCATGGGTGGGTTGAGTTAATAGAAGCAAGAATAATAATTACAACAAGAGTATTTATGGTAATAGCGGCAAGAGGGCTAATAGTCACTGGCTTGAGAGGCACTGTTAGAGGCGGGTCCCTCCTAAGGAGCCTTCACTCATTAATTATTATTAATATGAATAAACAGGCGGGTCTGTGAGGATGAGGTGTGGTATTATGTGTTCAATACAATGCTTCATTGTTGTAAAGATTTTAAACGATGTACTAGTCAAGATAGTATTAATTGAATAATTGAATGGGGCAAGTAAGTCCAGGTGGAAGAGCTCAATCAATCCAGACCCAGCAAAAGAGCCCCAGGCAGGATGAGTTATTTGTTATTAGTTTAAGAGGCAATGTCAAGGTGTTCTGGGCAAAGGATTTTCAAAATATATCCAACTCTGCCCAATTAACAAGACATATTTGCTGCCAAGGATCCCGGGTCTAGATTCCTTTGCAGTAGAGTCTAAACATTTCGATGTGTCTGAATGCAAATCCAGCTAGAACTTTAAGAGTTTAATTAAATATTTGCATAATAAAGTTTTTTGAAGAATGTTTTGGGAGGAGAACTTTACCACCTGCTGTGATTCTAGACCAGCTCATCACCCATTTGGCATCTTTTTGCCTTTTCTGGACTGGCACCCAGCACCACTGAGTTAGCTCTGAGAACACTCCATGACAAGTTCAGATGGTTTTCAGCAGAGCTGCTCAGCCCTTCCCTGTTGACTTCTTAATACTGAACACAGAAAACCACTTGATCCATCCATCCATCCATCCATCCATCCATCCATCCATCCATCCATCCATCCCTCCATCCATCCATCCATCCATCCATCCCTCCATCCATCCATCCATCCATCCCCCCACCCACCCACCAACTCATCCTTCCATCCAGTTACCCACTGATCCATCCATTCTTCATTCACTCACTCCTTCTCCAAAGAATACCCAGAGGATCTTTGAAGAAAGTGACTCAGATCACAAACAGTCTTAAATGTGTGAGGACTTCAACGGTCGTTTATGGTGTCTGGAAGGACGCTTATTCCTCTTAATCCATGAGACCTGGCTAATCCCAGCCTCTTGGGATTCAGGCCTCATTTTCATCATTCCCTCTGTCTCTGCTTCAGCTACATCTGTCTTACTCCCTTTCATTTGAGGGAGTAAACTCTCTCAGCTTCAAAGCCTTTACTCTGTCTAGCATGCTATTTTCTACATTTTCTGGAACTTGTCAGTTTAAATATGTCCCCCCAAACTCCCAGAGAGGGCATCATATGCACCTTACTTAGGTTAACTCCTCCAGCCCCTTGGACAGTGCCAAACACATCACAGGTTAGTTTAAATCACATGTCTTAGTACTCCTATTCTGGGCAGATTGTTCTCTTAGTAAAATATTTAGAGGTGTAATTAAACTCGAGGAGAACTTAAGGGATTTTAGGTAATTTCTCAGGAGAAAGAGAGTAATAGTAATGGTAATATTTAGAATAGTGTGCTTGCAAATGGCAGGTTGCCAGGCAGGCAAAAAATGTTTGAAGCCAACCTACTTTTAAAGAAAAGAGAAAAGGTGATGGCTGTTACCCAATTCAAGGGTCATGTCCCAACTAAAATCATTCAAATTCTGCTAAAAAGAAAAAAACCAAAAAACACTGTAGTGTCTTATTTGGCTGGCTGATTTCTTAGTTTAAGAAAAAAATTACTGAAGTAACATTGAATTATAACAGGATAGAAGTTCCAGATGTGCATCATTATAAATCAACATCTATATATAGCACATTATGTGCACCACTAAAAGTTCAGTTCTTTCACTGCATAATTGATAACTTTTATATGATTTACCCCTCTTTCCATTCCTTTCTGATAAACAACTAATTGGTTTTACAGTCTAAAAGTTGATTCATTTATTTTCTTTTTTCATGCATCACCTATGAGTGAAATAAGATGGTGTTTGTCTTTCTCTCCATGACTTATTTCATCTAGCCTCCTCACCTCTAGGTCCAGTCATGTTGCTGGAAATGGCAGGGGTTCATCTTTTTCATGGCTGAGTAGTATTCTACTACACACGCATACCACATATTCTTCCCCTCGTTGGCTTCTTTTTTTTTTAATATATCTTTTGCTGAACTGTCATTATTTGACGTCCTTATTTATTTTGTTGTCTTCTAATCCTCAATGCAGTGCTTACACTATCAGATGCTCTCCTACAACCTCTATGTGTTTTCTTCCATTCACATCCACAACAACCCTGAGAAGGACTGTTGCTGTTGACATCACTGATATAACATAAAATATGGAGTAGGGTAGGCCTTTTCTGGAAAGGCCAGATAACAAATATTTTAGGCTTTTGTGGACTGTTGCAACTCCACAGTTCTGCCATCACAACTCACTGCCGCCACAGCTATTACATAAAAGACAGCCATGGCTATATTCCAGTAAAACTTTCTTTACAAAAATAAGCAGCCTGCTGGACTTAGCTGGCTGTGGTCTGCCAGCCCCTCTTATAGAGGGGTAATTTATAGGTAATTTACCTGCATTTAAATAGCTGTTAATGGCAGTGAGGGTTTACAAGAGGTTGTCCTCATTCTTGAATGCTGAATTTTGAAAACTGCATTTCTATATTGCCTTTCCTTCCTGCTGGTCCATCCAGTAGATCAAAGCCACCAGTTTTCAATACCTGTAATGAACATTTCCTGACTGCTTACTACACAGCAGTCACTGTGGAAGGGATCTGGGTACATATTTGATGATTTCATCTTTGCAATGTTGAAGAAAGAAGCTGCCATTCAATATCTGAAAATCAAAGTTGAATATTCTGCTTGCTAAGCAAGGGAACCTGGTACTGGGTAAATCTCCTAAAGATGCAGAAATAACTGACCTTTTTTAGGATTTGAGGAAACAGAGGTATAAATGGAAGAACTGAGTTGGGGCTACCTGTCACCACTTGATGCCAATAAAGTGGAAACAGGAATTGAATCTTTAAGCTATTCTATAATCAGACAACCAGCAACCTGGAAGACAGGGGTTAACACCCTTAAGAAACCACCTTAACATTCCATTTCCAGCTGGCTTTTTATAGTGAGTTGAACAAAGACAGTTCTGAGTAAGCAGGCCTTCACTGCTGCCGAGTGCTTGCGATGTCCAGCCTTGGAGCTCCTTATCACCTTCCTGCACACCTGGCCTCATGCTTGCCCCGCTGTGCTGAGACTGGTCTGCAGATAGCACAGGCTCCCGGCACTCCTCCAGATGTGTCCTTGGGCTGGAAAATTAACTCTCCGCAGACAGGCCATAAACAATATGTGTGTGCAGATTCCTGCTATACCAGCCATGGTGTCTTACCTGATCTCCTCCCTCCAGTCACAGGACCAAGGATTGCTTCAACTCTGGATGCCTGGTTAATTACATGTGGCTGCTGTTCATATCCTGTTAGAAGGGTGTTCTTAGGTGGTTATTGTGGACAGTTTGGGATAGATTTAAAAGCTTTTATGGGGATTACTTGTTCCTGGTGTGAACGAGGGTGAAAATACCATCAGCACTTTTCTCTCTTAAATTAGGATGCTAAGATCTTTTTAATGCTTACAATAATCCTGTAAGGGGGATACTCTTATTACCTTCATTTGACACATAAGAAAACTGAGGCACATATGAATTGCCTGTTATCTTAGGGTTGGTAAGTGATAGAGCCAGAATTTTAAAAATGAAAATCTGTCACCAGACTCTGTGCTCTTGTTTGCCTTCTGTGTCCTGTGTTTGTTTTCTGTATAACAAGTTGCTCACTAACAAGTATTTAAATCAATGCCTGGTTTGAAGCAATAGGTTGTATTCATTTTAGCTCATCATTTGTTCTCATCTCTGTTCCCCTTTAAGGTAACACATGACCACTTAGAAAAGAACATCCACAAGGCCAAATTCATTGACGTGAAATGCCGTGTCATTGAAGGTAATTGTTCCTAATATTTTAGCTTCTAACCAAAAAAGTCAGGCTTGCTTTTGCTGAAAGGTTAATAAGCAGAAATCTTGACTTCACAGCACCTCCGGACAGATAAATGACTATACGAACGCTAATGCAAAATTACAGCCTGTTTCATTGTACTGCGCTTGTTCTTGGCTCTTGGGCCAACCTTGCAAAAGGTTAAGTGGAAAATTAAGAGAAAGACAAGTCTGTCTCTCTGCAAATTCATATCCACCTTCCATAACTCAGAGGACTCAACAATCATGGCTACCATTTATGGCAGAACTAGGAGAATTGTAATTAGAAAGTAATAATGGCCTCCCACTTCACCACACATTAACTCAGACAACAGATGACTTGAACTTAGTCATAATTCCACCAATAACGAGATGTAAGTCCCAAGAAATGGACTGACCATCCATATGTGTTAATTTCCTAGGGTTGCCGTAGCAAAGTATCACAAACTGGGTGACTTAAAATAACAGATTTGTTGTCTCAGTTCTGGAAGTCAGAAGCATGAAGTCAAGGTGTTAGCAGGGCCATCTGGTAAATCCCTCCTGCCTCTTCTAGTTTCTGGGTGTCTCTGGCAATCCTTGGCTTATGGACACACCACACCATTCTCTGCCTCTTTGTCACATAACCTTATTCCTCATTTCTCTGCCTCTCTTTTCTATTTGTAAAGTTACCAAACATATTGGGTTAAGGCCTCATCTTAATTAATCTTATTTTCAACCAAGGTCACATTCTGAGCTACCAGGGGTTAGGACTTCAATGTGTCTCTTTTGGGGACACAATTCAGCCCATAATGCCAGGATTCCATGTTCTCATTTATTATATGATGATAAGATTGCCTTCTCCAAGGAGCTGCTAAAGGTAGAATAATGAGATTCAAGTCCTTTGAGGAAAAAGTACTCTGTAATTATTAAACATATCACTGTCAGATTAATCCAAAAGATGAGGACATAGTCATGGAACCATCTTTGTAAAGTCTAGAATTCTTTTATTAGAGGCTAAGTTAACTTCCTTTTTACAGGATCTGAGCTCCCCAAGGCTCATTTTTACCAGTATAATAAGTAACTTCAAAATAAGTGAGATATACACAAAAAGATGATCATTTTTGACCTAGATGTAATTCTGCAGCAAGTTTCAGAAATTGCTTCTTTATTTATAGAATGGACACTTCTTAAAAGAAAACAAGGTTCTCCCCCAGAGAGGTAAAGGAGTATTTCTTCTGTTTATTCTGGAAGAAAAGGAAGCTTTCAGCAAGACAGACCGTCCATATTTGTGTGTGTGTGTGTTGTGTGTATGTGTGTGTGTGTATGTTTTGCTAAACTTACAGAGAAGAGAATGTCAATTCAGACTCACTTTCTGGGCATCGAGAGGCAGCTGGCTTTGGTGGAAGGTGTGTGAGGCTCGTGCATACCTGGAGGTGTGAAGGTGATCTCCTGACATTACAGAATTATGTAAATGAGTGGAAAAAATCAATGTAATTTGAGCAAAAAAAAAAAAAAACAAATACAGAAGATGTGATGTGTGCAAAGGCCAAGGTTAGAGGTTCCCTATTCAGTCTGTGTGATGGGAGTGCAGGTGTGGGGAGAGGAAGGCCATAGGAGATGAGGGCTGAGAGGTTGGCCAGACTACATCATGAATATTTTCTTTCATTTCAACCTTATACATTTTTAATTAATAGACATCATACACTTTCTGAATTTAATTAATTTTGCCTTTTCTATAAAGCTGAAGATATAGAAAAACATGCATGTGAAAATTAAAATCACCTTTAAACTCAACACCCAGAGACAAAGTTTTTCAGGTTTTGGGCAGATCCTTTAGTCTTTTTATACAATTAAATAAATAAATATAATGTATTTATTTCAATTTTTGTTTGTTTTTATATATGTTAAGATATATATTTATTATTATATAGAATAATATATTCTATGTAATAATGATATAGTAATTAGATATAAAGTTATCTATGTACATATACACATATGCATACATTATATGTGTGTGTATGTCTGTATATAATATTGTCTCTCTTTCTCTTTTTCACTTACCATTGAAGTCTGGACTTTTTCCTGAAGGAATTTTTCTAGGTAGTGTTTTGTGATATCTACTTTCTGGAAAAGTTTAACTTTGGTAGCAAGGAGAAATTCTGCAGTCTAGGAGGGCATTGAGGAAGCTTATGTCAAAGACTTTTGAGCTCCTACCAGTCCTAACTGTAGAAATGAGTCAATTTTGATGTGTTTTGACTCATCATATCATTCCCAGAAAGAAAATAAATAGCTCCTTTGTTATGAAGGGGGATTTTAAATGATGGATGAAAAAGAAAAATGTCTCTAAAAAAGAAAATGTAGATGAGGAAAAATGGCAGATTTTAAGCATGGCATTTCTTTTCTAAAAATAAACCTTCCCCATTATTTAAACCTGCAGTCTGAGCATGTTAAATATGTGACACTTTAAGCCCCAGACTTCCATAAACGGCATTGTGGCAAGACACATATTACAGCAAGCTCAAATAATCTGTCTGGAGAACAAATCTGAGATCAAAATAACATCATAGTAAGCATCAAGGTTTTTTAAGTTATTCTTAAAATTTCAGATAATAACAACACTAGAAAGGATCAAAATAGGCTTCATGGGCATTAAGCAAAGTAACCACATGAGATGGTGGACTTGTACATATCTCCTAAGCTCTGCCTGGCTTTTAGATGACTTTATGTTTTGTTTTGTTTTTACATAAAAATCAATCGTTTGTTGCCATTTCAACAATGTTTAATAGCGTACACAAATTCTTCTAAATGAGACAAATTCTAAACCAAAATACTTAAAATGATTTTTTTTTGCCTTGTCTTAAATTAGAGGTTGTCAAATTGTATTTTTTAAAATTTACCAAGTCACAATAGACTAATGATTTTCATCTATATGACATTTTATACCTTCAAGGGTAAGGAAAAATAACTTAAGTGTCTAGAGGGAAAAAATGAATTATGTATAAGGATGCAAGAGTCGGACTGGTTCCAACCTTCCCTCCTTGGAGGGAACTGGACACCCTGACCGTTGTTAGAAGATCATTTTCAGGAAGGAGTAACATCATGATTTCCATATAGATATCAATATGAACATACACTGAAGATTTTGTTTTGCTCATAAGGGGATCTAAGCTGAAGTTAAAACCAATTGAAAGGGAAAGTCAAAAGTGCACAAATATATCTAGAGTAAAGGAATATTGAATGAATTACAAGAGCAAAACTTGTCTTTTCCTTTCCTTAGGGTAGAATTGAAAACAATTTGAGTCTTTACCAGATAAGACATATACATACCTCTCAGTTATATGATTTATAGTGTTGGAACATACTCATAATCAAGGGACAGACCTAAATGCTTTTTAAAAAAAAATATTTTTATTTATTTATGCATACAACAACTGGGGTGCAGGCCAGAGGTGCCGGGGGGTGAGAGGATTCACCAGAGAAAGGGTGGGGAGCAGAACAGGCAGACTGACCGAAACACACTGCTGAGGGCAGCAGCGGGTGAGGCAGGAGAGGTCTGCTGTGCCATATGGGTCAGCTCCTTGGCCTGGGATTGAACTCATTCTGCAGTGGGTGGTGATAACTTGATAGCGCTGAGACTATAAATGCTGCACCACCATGGAGGCCCCAAGACAGACCTAGATTATAATAGTGCAGAGGAAATACCATAGGCATGTGCAGATCCTCCACAAAGCACTTTGTGATGCCATGGTGCCACCCCACTTCATCATTGCCCTGTCATCTGCTTCCCACTCACTAGACTCCTGCAGCCCTAAAATCTAGAATTAGATAATGATATCTGCATATATAGAGAGAAAAAATTCCATAAAATATAAGAATCTAGACCGAAAAATATCACTATTGCCATCTGAGTACAAGGTACAGACACTTTTCCCCAGAAGAGAAGTTTCCCTGAACCCAGGAACTTCATTCTGTAATAGTGACAGATCCTGGTTTCTGAGTTCTCTATAAAAAGAAAATGAATAGAAAACTATAAGTTATGTATAGGTATGCACAAAATAAAAGAGCATCAAAGTATAGTCATCAAAATCTGTTAGAGAGAATGTAGGAGGAAGAATAATTAAGGATGAGTATGTGGTGTGGAGTAAAGGCACAAAGAGTTGTGCTTAGTCACTGAGAGAGTGAGTGGGTGGGATGTGGAGAGGGGCCTTGGGATTTAGAGAAAAATAGAGGTAAATTTGGAGAAGGAGAAAGTCAAAGTTTAAACAAAAGAAGGAGAAAGTCAAATGACAAAAGTGTCAAAGAACACCAGTAAGAGTGTGTGGGGCAAGAAGAGAAAGAATGCACAAGAATTCAGGGTTTGTAAAAAAAAATCTATGGTCATGTAGACCAGATAGAAAACATCTATAGATGAAATGCAAATTCCAATCAGGAGTGCCAATTGAGTGGAGATGAAAGTTTCTAAGAATTGTGGAAGAAATAGGAACTTGAATGTAACTTGAAATCAGGGGTGGTGGTGTGTTTGAGGAAAACCACCTCTTCTCATCTCCTGTAACTCATGCCTGAGCGGTGCTGTGACTGGTGTTGAGCAGCATTGCTGAGAGGAATACCTCAATATCCTGAAGCATGCAGGAAAGGTCCCCCAAATTTGAATGCCATTGATAGTTGGGGTTGACATGAATCTCTGTAGAACCAGGTCTTACAAACTGAAAACTAATTTTCAGTTTCCTGTGTTAGTGTGTGATGAGGGGCACCAAATTGCATGCTCCAATGGGATCCAGCTACCCACATGCACAAAAAGCATAGCTGGTATAAGGGATCTTTAATAAGATTACAGGAGAGAGAGAGAATGAGAGAGGGGGGGTGGGTGGAGGGAAGGAGGAAAGGAGGGAGAGAGGGAGGAGAGAAAAGAAAGAAGAAAGGATAATCGTTTCCAATAAATTTCTCAAAGTTCCACTCTCTTCAACAGGCTTGACCCAAACCCAAAACCGGGTCACTGAGGGCCAAAGGCTTGCTACAAATGTAAGGTGCCTCTGGCAGGGAACCATAGAGAACAGGCAGAAGGGGCCAGTATAGGATAAAAAGAGCAAAATCAGAGTACAAATCAAGATAATGACCACCATTGATTGTCAACCTCCCCACGTGTCTTTCACCACATACCTCAGTTGAGTGTCTCTACAGGTCTCTTCTCCATGTGTCTCCCTCAAGACTCCCAAGTGAGCCCTTTTCCTTTCCTGTGATTCCCTTGAGCTTACTTGCTTTCCACGTCATATAACTTCACCTGGCAACTCGGTTCTACCCATAGATAAGGGGGAGGGGAACATGGTACCTCCCCCTCTTATGGAGATGCCTCTGTTAAACCTGCATGAACTGAGTCAGTATTCCTAAATTCTATGCCTCCTGGAAACCAGAAAAATTTACAACTGAGTACAAATTCAACAGAATCAAAACTACTGTGTTGACTCTTGGCTGCCTGTCATGCTGTACCCAGTCATCAGGGAAAGGGAGGTAGATGATGACAAAGACTGGTAAGTTCTAGAACATTAATTTCCATGTTACATAATTCAGACCTTGACTTCAGGGGCCAGCAAGATGATTAATAAGAAAATAATAAGAAGCTTGAGCACGGAGGGGACAGGATTGGTAGGAGTGGTCAAACTGAAAATTATTTCAGAGAAAGGGACAAAATGAGAGCAAAGTATAAGATCTTGTAGACAATTCAATATTTAATTTAATTTAAATAATTCAGACCTCATTTATTAAGCATCTGCTAAATGTCAGGTTCTATATTAGGAACTGTGGATTCAAAGATGAAAAAGGGGAAAGTCTACCATAGAAGGAGCCACAGGCTTTAAAAAACAAAATGAACAGAAACAACCAATAAACTATACTATGCAAGACTCCTCCTAAAAACAACACTTAGACTTATCATGCTTAAACACATGGTACCTTAAACATATTATTACTCTCCACCGTAATCCTACATGGTTAATAGTAATTGTTCCCAATTTACAGATGAGAAAACTGAGTCTAAGTGAGACTAAGAAATCTGTTGTAGCAGCATTGTCTCTGGGACTGCATATTCTTCCTGGTGGGGTTGCTCTGTGAACTGTAGGTTACCTAGTAACACCACTGGCCACTATCCTCTAAATGCTCTCCTTCCCTCACAGTTACAACAATCAAAAGGTCTCCAGGCAAATAGCTCACTCATGGGGGAACAAAATCAGGCCATTTCCGAGACAGAGAGAATAGTGGGCTGGGTAGTCAAACCAGTTCTGCTTGACTTCAAACATCCTCGCTATTAGTTGTTTCTGCTTGCTTGGTCAGATTTCATTCTTTAGATGGTGTGGGCCACTACGAACAGATCTGTCTTAGGGACTGCCCCTTGGTCTTCAACTGCATTCATTAAAAGTCAGTTGGTGGATGGTCTCCCTGGTGGCACAGTGGATTGAGCACTGCACTATGAAGCATCCACTGCAGCTTGAGCTTGATCCCCGCCAGGGAGGAGACCCACATGGCACATGACTCTTCTGCCTCCCCCATTGCTCCCCTCAGCAATACATTTCAGTCAATCTGCCTGTTCTGCTCCCTGCTCTGTCTCTGGTGAATCCTCTTATCCACCACACCTCTGACCTGTACCCCAGGTCTTGAATGCATAAATAAATAAAATCTTAAAAAAAAAAAGCCAATTGGTAACTTTCCTACAAATGGATCACCCTAGAGGGAACCATAGATGACATGAGACATTCTTTTAGGTTTTACTAGTCTCAATATCTCAGGAGTCACGTGACACGGGATATTGGCTGGTAGGTACTGTCTATGTTGCTGAAATTTCACTCATTCATTCAGTAATTGCAGGCATCATCCTAAGCACTGAGGCTCATAAGTGGATGAGTCGTGAAGACACTCAGGTGGGAGTGACTTTGGTGGTTCCAGAATCAGAAAGGCCTTTGTGAGTGGTGGGGTTGAGCAGGGCAAGAGGTATGGGGTGCCAGGGAGATGAATGAGGAAAGACCCTGGTATATCTCACCTGTGGGTCAGAGGAGGGGTGTGGATTTTATTACATGCAAATACAGTTGAATCTTGTTGAATTCACTTCAAAAGAACCAAACACCTCCTCTATTTTTTTGTGCTAAAATACTAATGTCATGTCTTACATGTCATTTCTTCTGTCATTCGGTTATATGTTTGTGGTTATTTAAATAGACTGAGATGAGAGTTAAAGTGAAGCTGACAAGGGAAATAAAAAAATATTTAAAATATATTACTTTAGTTTTTATTCTCCCTGCAGAGTTTCTGCAGAACCAGACTCTTTTATTGCACTGACTCCTTAGAAGGTCTAGTGAGTATTTTATTTCATTTAAAAAAGCCCACAAGCACCAATATTCTCCAGAATCCTGATACTGAGTGTCAATGACTGTCAGTGATTTTTAGATATTTTTTGGGAAGGATATTATACAGTGATGATCTTATTTAATATATTAAGCATAACAATTTAATATCTATTGCTTGTAATTGGATAAAATAGAAATAATGTCTGAGGAAGGAGTTATAAAATGTGTTATTGTCATATGATAGGGATATGATCCTTACTTTAATGAATGATGAGATCTAAATGTATCAGTCTGGACTGGTTCCAGAAAATGAGAATGGAGGAAAGGCAGATTATAGCAAAGGATTTTTCCCCCCAGATTTACTGGGATATCACTGATGCATGACTTGTTGGTATAGGGTGTACAAGTATGGAGTTAACACTTCTAAGTTTGTACTTCTGATTACAAAAGGGCCACCAGCATGACATGATGGCATGAGACAGTGGATGCATTAAGAGTGACGGTCACACTCATTATCTTGACTACTCTGACGATTTCACAGGTGTAGACATATGTCTCAACTTACAAACCTGCACACTTCACGGGCAGTTTGCTATATGTCAATGATGCCATAATAAATCTGTTAAAAATTATTGTAGTGGGTCTTGGCAGGAAAATTTAAGTTGGAAGCAATTTTTCTTCCTTACTAGAGCATTAAATTGTGATGCACCTTAAAATTAACGACATCTTACATTTCATAAACTACTGCAATAAACTTCTTTGAGCTGAGATTCCGGTGACTGACCTTTAAGCTCTTCTGAGCTCAAACATATGCTAATTAACGTAATAGGAAAAGTAGAGGGGACAGTGTTGGGAAAACTGTGAATTTGTTTTTAGCCACGTTAAGTTTAGGTCATTCTCCCAGCAGCTTCCTAACTGATAGCTATGCCCCCCTCTCCCCTGGTTCCCTGCCACCCTTTCCCCCAAAACAGCCCTTCTACCTTTGTCACAAACTCCTGCTCTTAACTCTCAGCTGCCTACTTTCTCAGGTCTCCTCTTTTTGAAGCCAAGGTCATGTGACTAATCTCAGCCAATGAGATAAGAATTGAAGTGTACAGCTAATGATAGTCATCTAAGAAAACAGTCCCTAAAGTTGCAAATGGATCTGTTGTCATATTATATTGTATATTGTCTGATGCTTTCTCCTGCCATTTAATTCATTGACATGGAAACTTGATTCCAAAATAAAAACATTCCAGGGATGATTTCATTGTGTTTTATGAATGAAGTTCATCTCAGTCTCTGGATACAAAATGCTGTGGGGCGCAGATGCCCCTTTTGAAGCAAGCTCCTTCTGTGTCTTTGGACAAATCATTCAGTTCTGCTGCCTCAGGTCCCTCAGCTGTGAAATGTGGATAATTTTATAGGCTTGGGGGGTGCTGGGAGGAGTAACTAACAGTGGCAAAATACTTTTCTTTTTTAAAAGAATTCCCTGCTCTTTTTTTTTTTAAGATTTATTTATTTATGCATACAAGAACTGGGGTACAGGCCAGAGGTGCAGGGGGGTAAGAGGATTCACCAGAGACAGAGAGGGGAACAGACAGGCAGATTGACCGAAACACACTGCTGAGGGGAGCAGCATGTGATGCAGGAGAGGTCTGCTGCACCATGTGGGTCCCCTTCTGGCCAGCGGCAGGGATTGAACTCACGCTGCAGTGGCTGCTGTTTGCTCCATAGTGCGTTGCTTAACCCACTGTGCCACCAGGGAGGCCCCCAGTGGCAAAACACTTTGAACATGACTGTGCCCTCCCCACACATTTTGCCCAGAAACCTCAACAGACTATGCCAATAGGCTGGTCCCATTTATATCTATTTTCCAGATCAGGTTATAGACAGGGGTAATTATTGGCTTGCCCAAAGCCACTTCCTAAACCAAGAGAACAGTCCTGCAGAGACCCCTAGAATACTGACTTCCCATCTTCTTGCAACAACCACTGGATGAAGTCTTCATTTTGAAAAAGGGCTTTATAAATGCCAATGCCTTTGTCATCTGATTACTTCTGTCTGAACTTCTGTAAGTTGGCCTAGATTTTCCTGGTTTGGCTTTGCATTGACCTACAGAGAGGCAGGTTCTTCTCTTGAGAAAAGAAATGCCAATATCTGGGAGAGCTTAATGACCACAGATTCTTTTTTTGTATTCCCATCAAATTCACAAGAGGTTTCTGTTGGATTGTGTGTCCTTAGTTATAAAACTAAAGACAGGCGGCCCATCCATGCAGAAAATTCTTCTATTTTTTAAATTACACTTGGAATTTATTTTTAAAAAACAGGATAAAATTAACATTTCCAATATTCCTGCCAACAAATAAAAATCACCACTAATGTTTTGTGTAGTTATTCAACCTGGGATTTTTATGTCATAAAAGAAAACTGGCTTTTTAAAAAATCAGATTATCCTGAATAATCATTTGCAATGTACTGATCAATGTATAAAAAACCTTATGTCCCCACTGGTCTCTTTAACCACCACCCTCTCCTTATACTCCCGGTTCCAATCACCCTGTCCTTCTCTCTGATCTAAATATACCATACACTCCACTGTCTGGGATGTTGGTCTTTGCTCTTGTTCCTCCCACCATCTTGACCATCTCCTTGGAAACAGTGTCATTTCCTTCCTACCTCATCTTCCTAATTTTCCCATCCCCTGTTCCCAAGGGGTCCCTCTTCCCTTGTTCCAATGTCATATAACTTTCCTTCATGCATCATTTTAGACTTATTTGAGTACTTTCTTAATGTTTTACACTCCTAAAAGGCCTGGCTCCATGAAGGCAGAGTCCGGTCTTTTTCTATTTGTTTCACTTACTCCTGGCTCAAATAATATTTGTTGTATGAAGATAAAAAAAAAAAGGACCTCTTTTGTATCTGTTTTAACAGTTGTAACATGGACTTGTAGCAGAACAGTAAATGTGATTTTCCAGTTGACTCAATTTTGGTGGGGTCTCGAAAGTCTATGGAGGAGAAATATTTAGAAAATATTCTAAAAGCAAGGTGTGGAGAAATTGCAGAGAATTAATCACATATGTGTTTGCATTAATCACGTATCTCCAGTCTAATTAAGACATCATGGTTAAAGAGATTAAAGAAGAAACGTTCTTTGTAGGCGTTGGGTTTCCTCCCCATGGGGCAAGAAAGGGGTACTACCACCCCTTTCCTTGGACGTGGAGACTCATGACTGCTCCACTCCCTAATTTGTAAATAGAGAGCTCTGGGGGCAACTATACAGTTGCCTTGAGCAGTGGCAGAGCTAAGAGCAGTCCTGCCCTGTGTCAGCTGACTGTTCGCTGGTTGGGCCAATGCCAAGTAAGTTCCACTGGTGGGGGGGGCTAGCTGAACACACAGAAACAGCCCTGGACTATCTTAGATTGTATCTTACCAGGAGTACCACCTGGAAAGGCAAAAGGACCCAGCACAGGCAGGGAGCACTGACATCCAGGGGTTTCATGGGGTCAAGGAAAGCCAGACTAAGAAGGGCACTAAGGATGAATCTCTCAGCTGGTTGGTGGCTAATGAACTTGCAAAAGACCCTTTAAGAGAAAGAGCAAATATTTATACCCCTGCTGCTCAGAGCACATGTCTCCAACACAAAACTTGGGGCAAGAAAACGTGTCCTGTATTCTAATCTCTTGTTTACCTGGAGCTCCAACCTAGGGAGCACAGAAGCCTGTAGTTGTTGAGTGGAAGAGGAAGCAGAGCAAAACGTCAGCAATGAAGTCACCCCCAACCCCACCTGTCTATGCTCCAGGCATGACAATGGAGCAGGGGATAAACCTGAAATGGAATGATTGTGTGAGATATGGGTATTAAGTTGGAATGGATTTTCTATAATTTATTTTTTATGAAGGTAACGTTGATGAATAACACTGTATATGATTCAGAAGTAGGATCCCACCTATTTAGGCATATGCTGCTACATCACACCCACCAGCAAGCACCCAAATGGTCTAATCATAGCTACAAGGCCAGGCTGGGACCTTCTGGAGGTTTCATGCAAATTTATAGAAATAACTTTTCAATGGGTGAAATTTAATGGGGAATGACATACAACTGATGCCAGCTCCTGCAGAAATATACGTACATATTTCCATATGAACTATATGTATACATAGATACATGTATATAATAATAAATGACACTGCGGTTACTATTTTCATAACTAAGTACTTATGCCTTTTGGATATATTTCCAGAATTGGAATTGTGGACCAAGGATAAGCAATAATCAAAGATTTAGGTTGTTGAGTAGATTTCATCATTTATGTTCCAACACAGTCATATCAATTGAAGTAAATTTACAGACCGGCAAGACAGTGGCAGAGTGACAGATACAAGGCTCACCTCCTCCTTACACATATAGAAAACAAAGTGAAAAGCCCCGAGGGTCAAACTAAGATCAGTACCCAACAGGAGCATCAGCTGGACTCAAAAGGGTGGGAAAGCTCCATGTGAACATTGTTTAAAGGAACAGCCGAGCTGGACAACCCACAGAGGGAGGCAAGTCTGCAGTGAGAACCCCTACAGCTACCATATGAGTATCAGGGCTTCTGGGACGCAGCCCCGCACTGGAGTGCAAGAGCAGGCACCCAGATGCATTGTGGGAGAGGGGAGAAAGAGACAGGCTAAGGGCGGTAAGCAAGGGCCACTGGCTGGGCCTGAGGCTGATCATACAGAAAAGCTATAGCCTGACGGGTCCAAGCACCTGAACTGCCTTGTAGAGTCCAGGCTGCTGACGTCTGACAACCTGGCACCCTCCACCACAGGATGGACACCCAACCACCTGCACCTGCACCAAGAACCACTTTATAACAGGGATTTCAAATTCCTGAGTCTGCTGGAGGTGATCCTTTGATGCCTGTTGCTCTGGTTCTCTTTTAATCCTACCCCCTCTTGTGGGTACTGGTCCCCCAACTATTCCAACAATGACACAAGGCATGGTGGTGGGAAAAAGAAATTTAAAAAATAAGTAAGTAAAACAATAAAAAATTAAAAAAAATTAGAAAAAGAATTTATATTCTCACTAGTATCTCCATTTCTCTTTTCCTAAAGATTTTTGGATCAAGCTCCTTGAAAGTAGATTTTTCTATGGTCTCACCATTTCTAGTTCATTCCCTTCTAATCTATTTTTCACTCATTTGGGACAATATTATATTTTAAGAACATAAATAGGAGGCCGCCTCAGGATTTCTTCCCTCTGACTAGACTGTGGTTCTAATGACATGTGAGGGCGTGAATTTTGTGGCCCTGTGGATTGGACCCCAGGGCCATCCTCCCTCCTTCGCCTGTAGACAGTGCCTTATCCTCCGCTCCTCAGAAGCCAAGCTCCCTCTGCACCAGATCTTTCCGGAGCTGGAATACACTTCCCCAGGGTTTCACTGAGCTTCCTCTCATCTTTCTTGTCACCTCCTGGAAACCTTCCCTCCCAGCTCTCTTCCAAAGCTGCTTCTCACTCCTCCCTAGCGCAGCTCCCATTTCCTTTCCACCACCATCTGTAGCTCTTGAAATAGTCTTTTCTTCTCTCCCCTATTGGGATATATACTTCATAGGGACAGGGACTTCGCTTAGCTGTGGAGTGTGTGCCTGTGTGTGGCACATATGTTTGCAGGGTTTGTGTGCCTCTGTGTGTGTGTGCACCCGTGTGGGGTGTGTGCCTGTGTGTGGTGTGGTGTGTGTGTATATATATATATTCAGATGTGTGTGCATACAGATGTGTGTGCTGTGTGGGATGGTGTGCATGGGCGTGGGTATGCATATACAGATGTGTATGTGGCGCACGTGTGTAACAGATGTGTGTGGAGTATATGGCATGTATATACACATGTGTGTATGTAGATGTGTATGTGGTGTGTATGTGTATATACAGATGTGTGTGGTGTGTTCTTTGTTTCCATGGGACTGTGAACTTGGTCTACAAATGATATGTTGGGCATACATCTTCCACGGATATCTTTATGAGTTTACGGCAAGCAGGGAGCTTTTCGTTTTTGTTTTTTAATTCTAAACCTTCCAAAAGAATTCTCCAAATGATTTTATCATTTCATCCTCTTTTGGTAAGAGATATAAACTTAAGCATTACAGGCATGTGGTGGCCACAAAGCTAACTGTTTGTTATTTACCAGGAGACCCCTCCTGCCAGAACAGCTGCTCTTTGTCTTGGGCTAGGCTGGTTCTACCGGCACATTCATGGTGAGTCTCTTCTTTAACTGGCGTCCATCATGCTAAGGGGACTAATAGCTCATGTTGCAGTGAGAAATGTCCACCAAATCTAAAGAGTGGAAACGCCTTCGACTACTATCAGGTCAAACAATCCACAAAATACAAAGCGCACCTTCAGATCAAGGGTCCCCCAGTCTTAATTTGGCTGCCTCTTAGTGAACAAGAGCTGCCGCACTTCGAGAGACACCTTTGCCTTTGTGAATGGCACAAATGAGTAGTAGGAACTTCCCACCAGCAACATCCCTGGCCCCACATCTGCTTTCAGAAGGGGTGTAGTACAGTGTTACAGCAGAGTTGGGTCACACACACCCCTGCCTTCAATCCTAGCCCTGTGGGATCTGGGCAAGTAAGTCTCTTAGTTCCTTTGAGTTCACATTCTGTAACATATGGAGGATGGTAACGACTCATTATCCCTTTAACAGGATTAGCACGACGCCCAGCAGCCTGATGTTCAATAAATGTTAGCTGTTCTCAGCTGAAGTCTGCTTCGACCTTGGTACAGCCAAGGGCAGGTGTGTGTCAGTCCCCCAACCTCCCTTACTCTCTAGGCAAATACCCTAATGGTTACTGGGTGACCCCTATTGCCAGTCCGTGGAGGCATAAATATGTTCCTGGCGCTTACATAAAGTGGGGACCACCTTACAAGGGACAGGGCTGTGTAAAGTGCTGAGCTCTTGGGACCTGCTCTGGCTTTGGGGGGATAGGTGTTCATGAGCCAAGACCTATGCCATGGGGAACCTACATTCGGGCTGGAAGGACAGGCTGTAACTAGGAAAACGTGACAAATGATATCCCCAAGGACTCGGTCCCAGATGCCAAGGAAACCTGAGGAAGCCCAGGGTTTAAGCCAAGGGTAGTATCCCTTCCCTCATAGGCCAAGGTCAAGTCAAGCCCTGGTCACGCTGCCTCCCAGGGCACATGTCAGACAAGGGTGAAAATCAAATCTTTTTAGGGCAGAGCGAGGCATAGGAGGGTGAGGCAGGCGGGTAGGTGGTGGCTGGGAAAAAGTGCAATTTCCTCTCTTCCTAAAACCAGCCACCCGGGCGCGAAGAGAGATGGAGCAGTCTGGGCTGGCCGGCAGCGAGGTGCGGGGGCGGGCCGAGCGCGGGGGTCGGGAGGGGGAGTGGCTGGGTGGGGGTGCGAAAGGGGAAGCAGGTCGGGCCAGGTGGGTGGGAGCGCCTTCCGGGGTGTCTGCCCGCGGGTGGCCGCCGCCGGGCGCTGGGCGCCGCTCGGCTCCTCCTCTTCGCCCGCACCTCCTCCTTCCTCCTTCCTCCTCCTCTTCCCGGGCCGAGGAAGAGGCCGGGCTGGAGCCCTGAGCAGCCGCCGCTCCTCCTCCTGGCAGGCTGGCTGATGAGTCAGCTGACGCCGGCGCTCCAGCCCTTGCCTCGCGGCGCCGCGCTCCCTGCGCTCCCCCAAAGTGGCTGCAAGCCGGCCGCCCACTTTCGGGGTTTGGGGGCAGAGAAAGTGATGTGTGCCTGCTAAAGCCACCGAGCCGCAGCCATAGTCGCTTCACCTCTTCAACTTTCTCCGCCGCCCGCTCCTGCTCTGGACCCTGCCCTCCATCCTCCCCAGAGCCACTTAGGGTGCGTGCACTGGGGCGAGGGGGGTCACCGGCTGTCCGGGATGGCTTCCAATTTTAATGACATAGTGAAGCAAGGCTACGTGAGGATCCGGAGCAGACGCCTAGGGGTAAGGACCGATCTTTTCTTTTTCTGTTCGCCGGTTCAATTGTCTTTATCTTCAGGCAGCATCCCTGGAGGGTGGAAGGAGGTGCCCGGGGAGCCGGGAAATCGCGCCCCGCTACTCCGCGGAAATGCGCGGCGCCAGGGCGGCCGCCCGAGGCCAGGTCTAGGTATGTAATGGATCTATCTTTATCTCGGATGACTTGGCTTTCTGATGGTGGCCGCTGGAGCCCATCTATGAGAAATAAATATTTCTCGGTAGCCATGGGAGTCAGAGCTGAGAAAGCCGCGAGGGGGTGCTGAGCCTGCCGAGGTGCCCCGGCGCCCCTCTTCCCACTTGCAGCCAACTTAACTTTTCCCGGGGATAGATCGGCTGACTGGGAAAGAAGGGCTGGCACTCACGGGGTGAACAAGGGCAGTGATCCCCTGAACACTGGGAGAGGTGTCTGCCAAGGCAAAGATTTCTTTGGACTTCGGTGCTGGTCCGTGACCCACATCTGCCTCAGGTGTTAGCCAAGATGCCAGGGCTACTTCGTGTAAATATCCGGCTCTGATTTCTCCCCCAGCTTTAGCTTGGGTGTATTTAGTGACTGGTATACACATTGGAAACCCACTGAAAGATTCTTTAGGGTAGAAGGGAATACCTGGCACAGACCATGCGCTCCCTGACTGTGTATGGCGCCTAGAAGAATGAATGAACCCTGGGGTGCTTTTAGGAGACAGATGTTGGCACAGGGGAGGCTCCTCCTTAAAATTCCCTGTTTTCCCTTCCCTTCCCCCTTTTCATTCATGGGACTTCCGAGAGAACTCATTTTGTCTCTTTGGGATTGAGGGATAGTAAAGGAATTCTTGAAAATACTGGAATGATTTTTTTTTTTTAAAAATCATACTAGCTCATTTCTCTCTGTGTCCAGTATTGTTGCCGTTTTTGTTTATTGTGTGTATTTGGGTAAAGGTGGGAAAGAGGTTAAGTTAGTAATGTTGGGTCTCCGAATAGGAGAGTGGTCCAGCCGGGAACACTCAACAGTGATGAATGTCTTTTCTCTACAAACACATGTCATCGGCATCTTTCTCTTTTGTGATCTTTGGATTTATGTGCCAAATAATTTTACTGAAAATTGAAAGGAAATTTCACAGTGGTAAGCAGGGGGAAAAACCTGGTGATGGGGAACATCTGTAATTATTAAAAACTCTTGCCTGGTTGGTTTTAGTCTTTTGCTTTCCTTTTGTCCCTGCTGGTTACCATGTTTTAGTAATTATATCCCGGGTTACTGTGAATATATAAATATATAATAAGGGAGAATTGTAACAGAACTAGCCAATCCCTATCAGCTCTGCCTAAGTTTCTTTGATTTTCTTTCCTGCTATGCAAATATTCTCATTAGCAGAAGCAACCCTGTGACTAATGCAAAAGGCAAGAAAGAATAGGTACTTTATACTTTTGATCATCTGATGAATTAGCCAAGTGTTGTGATTTTAAAGAGAGCATTAAAAAATACCATTCTAATTTTAGATTTATTCCATCCTGTCAATGGAAGAAACTGATAAGAGACATCTCTTCAGTGTTAAGGAGCATTCCAATAGGAGGAGAGAGGGAATGTATTATTAATGCATAAAATGTGAATTATTCATAAGGATCAGAGTTTATGCCAAATTGTGACACATGGTGATTTATTTGAAAGACTAGTTACCATAACTTTCTAGTTTATGGTAATTGAGATTATTTTACTATAGTGTTACAACTGCCACAATGTATTCCTATGTGAATGCCAATGTTTATGGATAGATATTTGAAGCAGAAGGAAAGGAAATAGAGTTTAGTTTGCTTTCCTTTTATGTTTTACAGCATTTGGATGCCAACAAGCAGTATAGTTTCTCAAGATTTAGTCATTTCATCTGTGTTAACATTCAAATAGATTTTAGAATGTCTCTGGAGTGGCGGTTATTGCTCAGGGAGAAAAAAAGGTCAAACTTACTCTCAAAGATATATCTGGTCTTATTTATTGACTTTTTTTTTTAATCACCAGTTAATTTTAAAAAGTAGCCTAATGATATAATTTCTTTATGTAAATCGAGGTGGCTGATTATGTAGCCATCAGAAAAACCTTCACACTAAAGTTTTCAAGGAGGCTGCGAGGAACACTTCAGGGAAGTGGCCTAGGAACCTGGTGTCCAAACTGAGGAATGTTAGGGCGTTCATCTGGGCTGCATATAGCCCAGAACAGTGCACAGCGTGCCTGTGTCTCCACGAGGGGGGGACATCATGTCTGGTACAGAAAAGGCGCTCAGTGAGTGCACGTCGAAATAGGCATTGAACTGTAGAGTGAGACTTTGCCATTCCTGAGCCTTTTTTGGAACAAATTTGACATGGTGGTTTTATTAATGGAATACAGACAAGTGTCTGTGGATTAGCACCATGTTTAGGAAGGTTTATAATTAAACAAGAAAACAGCATTTCATGGTAAGCAGCTGTTGTGCCAAGGAATGTTTCCTTGGATTTGCTCAAAGAATGACTAGGATGAGTGCTGCTTTTGAGATTCTCTGACTCTTGATGGCACTTGGCCTTGATTTTCTAATCTGTTCAATGAACACTACTCAGTGATGTTGGGAGTACCGAAAAAGCATTATTCAAAGACTGTTTCAGAGAAAGCTTTTCCAAATGCAATGAAGGCATACAAGGAACCTGATTGTATTATCTCTTTAGTAGAAGCACAGAGGATTTAGATGGGTGGAAAGATGCAGGGATTTTTTTATTTTCCTCTCTTGCTCTCTAGAAATGTCCAGAGGCTTAAATATTTGTGCAGCTCTTAGATATTTCCATAAAGTTTTGACAAATGAAATGTATTTAAGGGATTTTTCAGGGATCATTTTTTAATGGTTGAAGTAAGGGATCACCTTTAGTTGAGATCCTAAACAGTTTAAGTGATTAAGTAATTAATTTATGTATATACAAATTTTTAAAAATAAGTATCAAAACCTTAATGAATTAAATTCCTTTAACTCAAAAATTTCAGTATCTTCAAATCTTCATTCCCAGCTTTATCTCCATCGGTTGAGGGAGGCCTCAAACTGTGCTCTGGCTGTGATGCTTGTTAAGGGACGTCAATGTTCATGTTTGGGACATTTTGATGGGGGGAATGGGAACAAATGTCTGCAGTTATCTAGCTACTACACAGAAGACACTAAAAATGGATTATTAGATTAATGTGAATCATGTGATTTGCACATCATGAACCTCACCAAATGTGTGGCCTAGACAGACAGCCCCAGGTAATGCTCCTCACTTGGTGTTTTCCTTTACAATGGAGAGAATTTTCCAATCAGTAGTTGCTGTGGCTTGTCCAAGATGGAGCCTCAGAATTTCAGACTTATTTTCCATGTGTAGTCAGTCCCTCCCAAACCTTTTAAGTGACATCTCTGTGTACCATCTCTGAAGGACCTCTTCTGTCCTGTTTGCATCTCCACCAGTGTCTAGTAGTCTCATACTTAATGAAGCCAGATCCTTGATTGCTTATCCTAAGCTATTTTTCCTAGAGACTACTTCTCAGATAGGGTCCCTGCCACTTTAGTTGTCCAGCTAGAAATCCATCCATCCATCCATCCATCCATCCATCCATCCATCCATCCATCCATCCATCCACCCCTTCACCCCCCTACTCCCCCACTCCCCCATCCACCCATCCACCCATCCACCCATGCATCCATCCATCCATCCATCCATCCATCCATCCATCCATCCATCCATCCATCCATCCATCCTTCTACCCACCCATCTACCTGCCCATCCAACTCATTTATCCACCCACCTAAGCATCCATCATGGTCTTTTACTATAATGTTGCAATAACTTCCTAATGTGTCTTTTCTGCAATTCAGAGTGAAAGCCATACAACAGGCTCTGAGTCCCTGTATTGACTCAGAACCTTATCTCTTGCTGTTCTCTGTGCTTGAAATGCTATTCCTTCTGCTCAGAATGCTGTTTCCTGTGCTCAGAATATAGGTCTTCCAGGCCTCTCCTGCTGGCTGACTCTCACTCCCTTTAGCCTTTTTCAACTGTCACCTTGTCACTGTTGCTTCCCAGAAACCTCCCTTTCTCCCCAGATGTTTTCCTCCTTTTTCCCCTAGATTTATCATCCTCCCACACATTGGTCTGTATTTACTTGTTATTTGCCTGCGTATCCCAAATAGTATGTGAGGCTCCATGAAGGCTGGGAGTTCTCTATCTTTTAGCAGAATCTCAATGCCTGGAACAGTAGCCAGCATGGAGGGCACACCTGATGGAGGGGTAGCTTCTCTAGTGCTCCCTGTCTTCTCAAACTGTGTCATCATCCCATACATGTGTCCAAGGACTCTGGGAGTCATCCTTGTTTTCTCATCCTCTTTCCCTCCCCACAAGTAGAATTCACCCCCAGGTTCTACCATCTAAGCAGGTCACAATCTGCCTACTTCTCTTCATGCCCACTGCTGTCATCCTAAACTGCTATTAATGGAATGAGTGAGTGAATGAATGAATGAATCTGGTTTAAAAACACAGTCTCTGACATAGGATTAGGTTCAAATCCCAATTCAGCAATTCTTCTGTGGTGTTTTTTGTTTTTGGTTTTTTTTTTTTAGTTTATTTATTTATGCATACAAGCACTAGGGTACAGGCCAGAGGTGTGGGGTGTGAGAGGATTCACCAGAGACAGAGTGGGGAACAGAACAGGCAGACTGACTGAAACACACTGCTGAGGGGAGCAGTGGGCACAGCAGGAGAGGTCTGCCTCACCATGTGGGTCCCCTCCCTGGCTGGCGGCAGGGATCGAACTCGTGCTGTAGTGGCTGAGGTTTGTTTCATAGTGTGTTGCTTAACCCACTGTGCCACCAGGGAGGCCCTCTTCTGTGGTTTTTGATGTGTGTTTCTTTTCTTTTTTTTAACATTTGTAAGCCTCAGTCTCCTTTAAAAACTGGGAGACACATCACACCCAAATAACAGATGTAAAGAATTCAGCCCACTGGTTGCCACCATCGAAACCCAATCGATGTTTATTACAGCTCTCTCTCTTACTGCTGGTGCTGTTGGAAACCAGTGACACTTTTGTGGCTATTGTTTTCGCTCCTTCTATGCAACAGCTCTCATTACAAAGAACTTGCTGTTTTGTTAGGAAAACAAAATTAGTATCTGTGAAGCGACTAATATATAGGCACATATACCTCAGTGCTGATGCTAAGTAGAGAAGGAATATTTGCTTTTGTAAGATTTTTCATGGGCCTTAGGTAAGGAGTGGAGAGGTCTTGGATAACAAGGCTCATTTCAGTGTCATTTAGGGCTAAGTTCATCAGACTAGGTGGTACTCCTGTCCATTTGGAGATCCTTCTCCTGGGTGACAGGGAATGGATTTGAAAAATTGATTATGTTTTAGGGTCAGATTTTAGGAAGAAATATTTCCTCATTCCCTGTGTTTTTCTGTTTCACTTAACCCAGTCTAGTAAAGAAGCTTTGATATTTCATTTTGGGTTTTGGATTACAGGTGATCAGGAACCTGTGCAAATTTCATGATACCTTAATAAAGTTATAATGATAACATGAAAATCATTGAGAGAGATGAAATATATAATATCAGTATGTAGGTACAGCCATCTCAGTATACAATGACTCCATATTTACAGATTCATGACCTTTATATAAAGTGGTGTAGTATTTGCTTATAAACCCTGTATTTCCATCCTTCCTTTAAATCATATTACTTAGATTGCTTTTAGTGCTTAATTACAATATCAACCCAAAGCAGTCGATACAGTGTAAGTGCTTTCTAAATAGTATTATACTGTTTAGGAATAATGGCAAGAACAGAATCTCTGTCCATGTTCAGTGTAGATACAGCCATTATCAGCCTAACTGCATAGTGTGGATTTTCCATCCAGGGTTCAATCTGAGGTTGCAAAACCCAGAACAGACTATTATTCAAGGAGTAGAAATTTACATTTTTAAACAGTTTTGTTATTTTGGGAAATCATCGTTTTTGGCATTTTAAGAATTTAGTTTTCATTTGAGATTTATTTGTTTTCATATATTCATCAAATACTGACTGTTTAGTAACATTTGAATCAGGATAAGTCACCTAATAGAAGACAGGTAGAGTTGACTTCCTCCAGTAATTGACAGTCCACTTTTAAGCCTTATTGCTAATTTGAGAATAATCTATTCACTATAGTTAAGGGTGAATTGAGTTGAGTAAAGGGTCAAGTATTAAAGTAAAAAGACATCAGTTATGATCTCCCTGTTCCAGTTTTGTTAAGTGAGGAAGAACAAATTGGATTTTCCTTTCACTCTAGGAATTTGACTTCAGTTGCTTGGCAATAAAACCTTTGGGGACTCTAAGCCAAGAAGGAGAGATTATAATGTCTCCCTTCTGCAACACTCTGTTTCTGTGAAGCATAGATATAAAATTGTGAGTTTAGAAATGCCACAGATAGATGTGAATGTTGAAGTTAAAATAGCTTCTTTCTAGAATGCAGATGGCCAAAATTTGGGTAAGTATTTGGAAGCTGATTTTTGTAGAGCTTCGGGAAACTGTCTTGACTTTATTGGTGTTCTCAGCCTCTGCTGATCCCTGGGTACCAGAGAATATAAATGTTGTGTGTTTCTGTTCCAGAATGAAGTATTTTCAACCAGGCTCCAGCCATGGGATGCGGTGACTATTCATAACTTCTGTTAGGTTCCTAGAGAAATCTGGATTTCCCTGCCTGAGGCCCTCTCTTTCCATCTGCTACCCCTTCCAAAGAGTTAACCACTGTCTCATTTTTAAATTTAAAATATCTATTTTTAGAAAATCATAGTTTCACATGCACAGAGAGCTGCCCTAACACCTTTTAGCCAGTGTCCTCTAAGGATAGCATTTTTCAAATTTGTAATCATTTCACAGCCAGGGCACCAAATTAAACTCAAATAATTCTCTGGAAATTCTGCCAGTCATTCATTCCTTTTCATTGTGGCATCATCTCTACAGTAGCTATACCAACTTAACTGGTCCTTCACCTGTTGAAAGACATGTGGGATGTTTCTAGTTTGGGCTGTTATGGATGAAACTGACATAAAATTTGTGTTAGGTGTTTGCATGAACAGTTTTCATATCTCTAGGTAAATGCCTGAGAATGCATTTGCTGGGAAGAAACTGACAGCCTTTTCTATAGTGCTGGTACTATTTCATATTCACCTCGGTGATGGCTGAGTGAACTGGTTTCCCTGCAACCTTGCTAGTCATTGATGCTGTCTTCAGTTATTGGTGTGGTTACTGTTTTTATTCTCAATTTATTACACCATGTATAAAGTTCTCATGATGGTTTTAATTAAATTTGCATTTCCTTAATGATGTGGAGCCTCTTTTCATGGGCTTATTGATGACATCTATATGCACATTTAGGTAAAATGCCTGTTCGTGTCTTTTGCTCATTTTCTAATAGGATTGTTTGTTTTTTTTTAACTGCTGCATTTTTGAGAGTTCTTTATCTTTTCTAAATATGGATCCTTTACACACATGTGGTTTATAAATATTTTCTCTCAATGTGGAGCATAATCTTTTTCATACTATTTATTAAGCAGGCCTTTCACAGAGAAAAATCTTAATTTTGATCCAGTTCAACAGTTGTTTTTTTTTTTGGCCATGGTTTTGGGATAGTGTTTTGCCCAACCCAAGATCCTAAATACTTTTTCCTTTTTTTTTTCCCCTAAATGGTTTATAGTTTTACCTTTTGCATTTAAGTGCATGAGCCATTTTGAGTAAATTTTTTTGTTTAAGTGTGCATTTTAAATCCATGGTCGGGCCTCCCTGGTGGCGCAGTGGGTTAACCAATGCACTGTGAAGCAAACCGCAGCCACTGCGGCATGAGTTCGATCCCTGCTGCCGGCCAGTGAGGGGACCCACATGGCGCGGCAGACCTCTTCTGCTGTGCCCGCTGCTCCCCTCAGCACTGTACTTCAGTTGATCTGCCTGTTCTGCTCCCTGCTTTCTGTGGTGAATCCTCTCACCCCCCCCCCACACCTCTGGCCTGTACCCCAGTGCTTGTATGCATAAATAAATAAATCTTTAAAAAAAAAAAATCCATGGTCATTTTATTTTCTTTTCTTATTTTCCTGTGGATGTCCAGTTCCCACACATTATGTTGAAAAGGCTGTATTTTGTTCACTGTATCTATTTCTGAGCCCTCTGTTCTGCTCTGTTTTGTTTTGTGGCCTATGTGGGTTCAGTGGTCTTCTGTATATGTGGGTACACAGAAGTCTTGAAATAGGGTAGGCTGATTCTTCCCTTCTTTATTTTTTGCAGAATTGTTCTAGTTGGTTTTGTTGCTTTGCCTTGGAATATGAAGTTTAAATCATGTCCATAACTAGTACAAGCCTGGCTGAGTCTCTTTCACTCTCAAATCATTGAATTACTGCATTACTTTAATCCTGCTGGAAATAGGATACATCTGTTTGGATCTCAGCTTGGCCACTGACTGTGCCCTTTGGGATACTGGTTCCTCTTTATGAAAATTAGCTTCCTCAGATGCAAAAGTGAAGATGATAATACACCCCTCATCAAAGTTAAGTATATCAAAATCTTAACCCTGTGTCTGACTCATAGTAGAAACTTAATGGATAGTTATCATGTTGATTTTTGTTTCTTATTGTTTACTGTTGGTCATTATCTTTAAGTGCCAGAAGCTGGTAGCAATTAATTCTGTCATATCTCAGCAGAAAAGTGATGGCTTCGATGATGGAAAACAAATAGCTTGTAACCTTCCTCTAGCTGTTAGCTTCAGCAGCACATTTTTATATCAGGGCTACTTAACAACCCCCAATGAGGTATGATCTTATAAAATGGCAAACTTTTGATGAAATATTAACAATATTTTTACCTATTAACTCTGCTCATGTTCCTTGAATGTGGGAAATTGATGTTGTGAGGTCATTTTAAGGCAACGAACATCATTGAATCATAAAATGAGAAAAAGTCCTATTTTAATTATCACAAAAAGCTTTGGGCTAGTAGGTCTTTTAGTGGTGAGAGAAGCTTGGTATAGCCTTCTGTTAACAAAACTGTATTTCATTGTATTCTTTAAACTTATATTGTATTCAGTTTTACACTTATCTTTAAGTAACACTGGTTTTCTATTTAAGATCAGAATGTATCTTTCCTCTTTAAATAAACCTATTTAAAAAGCAGAGTTGTATAATAGAAAACTAACTTAGTGATCTAGATGCTACCAAGTCATGATAGAGGCTGGAAGTCACACACAGGCTAATACAGGACTGACTTATGGATTGCAAAGTCAGGAAGACTGGGACCATTGTTCTTATCTTTTAAAGTAGGTTTTCTGAAAATTTCTTTACTTTTAGTTGCTTTGTGGGTTGATATTACCACTAATTCCAAGGGTCTTTGTCTAGATTTTACCAATTAATCCCCTGACAAATTTTGAAAGAGTCAGTAGGTTTCAAGTGAGGCATGCTTTTTGTAGATTACACAAGAGGAGAGGGCGAAGTGTCCTGAGCCACGCTCTAGACCTGTGAGTGGTGGGTGTCTTGGTTTTTTTTTGGTTCCTTAGGAGGGCAAGGTAATAGGGAGCAGCTCATAGAGTTTGAGCCTGGGCTACAGGCATCTCCATATGTCACATCTCATTAGCATCTTAAGTCCCCCTCTCTCCCTAGGGAGGTGCATTTCTGCATATTAATGAGCCCTAGGTGACTTCTAGGATAGTTTTCTGCTGCCTGAATCTGGTAAGGCCCTTAGGTTTCAGCTGGTCCTTGAGCCCTTGTCAGAAAGCAGAGCCGCAGTGGGGTCCCTCATTGATGATTGACTAACTGTGGTTTTGTGGACTTTCTACTAGCCTGGGGGCTCCATCATAGGAAGGTAAAGCAAGATTCGGTCCAAGGGTCCTGTAGCAATCATAGACAAATACGTTAAGAATTGAGTGTTAAGAAAAAATATCCCATCTATGCAATATCATCCTCTCAAAAAACTCCGATTTGATAGCACTATAAGTGTATATGTCACTTCTCACCCTAAATTCCACAGACTCGCCTACCCCAATTTGCCTAACCTTTTTTTTTTTTAAAGATTTATTTATTTATGCATACAAGCACTGGGGTACAGGCCAGAGATGTGGGGGGCGTAAGAGGATTCACCACAGAGAGTGGGGAGCAGAACAGGCAGATCAACTGAAGTACAGTGCTGAGAGGAGCAGCGGGCACAGCAGGAGAGGTCTGCCTTGCCATGTGGGTCCCCTCCCTGGCCAGCAGCTGCGGTTTGCTTCAGGTTTGCTTCATAGTACATTGCTTAACCCACTGTGCCACCAGGGAGGCCCTATTTGCCTAAACTTTTTTCTTGCCCAAACTTTATCTTGCCTTCCCTTCATTTATATACACAATGAGTAGGAGGAGCAATTAGCTTGTGTTATGAATGAACTCAATCAAATAAAATTAAACACTAGTTTTAAATTCAGAGGTTTTACTTAATACAAGTTTCATTGTTCAGGAACACAAAGTTTTAAAATGCATTTTATTATTCATATCATAACTTAATAAAAACATTTTTTAAAACCTTTAAGAAATCATCCCTCTTGAACGTCTTAGCTCAGGTGTACAATTTCTTTAGGTTTCCATATACCAATATGTAGATATTGTGGCTGACTTGCTCAACAGTCACTTTTTGAGCCTGGGTTTTGTTCCACTAATCATGACTCCAAATCTAGAAGTTACAAAATGACTCCAGTCTTCAGCATCCATTAATTTCATGTAAAATGCAGATTTAAGTAAAGTTTGAAAAGAACATCCCATGGAGTTTGTCCCTGGAGAACTCTTAGTCCTTTTGAGTCTGGCTTCTCCATGAATCACTGCTCTCTCTGATATTCTCTGGCTGGCTCCCTCTTGCTATTCAGATTTTACCTTTAGACTTCCTGCTTCAAAGTTGCCTGCCTGGTTCACCCTCCCCCAGTATATTTCCCTAATTTGAATAAGCGTGGGATATGCGTATATGCCAGATCATTTCCTTCCTAAATATTTTTTTCAGGTTACATTTTCTCCCACTAGGATATGAGTTCCATGAGACCCAAGACCTTGACTGTCTTACTCATTGTATATCACAATTTAGTCTTTGTACAGACTAAATGCTCATTATATGCTGAAAGAATGATTTTCCAGAAGGTAGAATAATGAAATAAAATATTCAAGTGTAAGAAGACAACAGAAAACTCTGCCTGTAGCCTGCTTGACTTTGTTATTGAGTCTATTCTTGAATGCTGGAATGTTTTGGGATTTCTCACAATTGCTCTTGGTATGTAATCTACAAATTTAGTGCCAGGGAGGGAATACAGAAATAAATGCTGGAGGTTTGGATTGATTACCTTAAAATTAAGTTTCATTTGATTTTTTAAATAGATAATGTAGACACTTAGTATATGAGCTGGAGACACAAAGCTTATATATTAAGTAGTAAGATTCCTTTTCATCCTTATCTCCAGGAATCATCTAGTTCCCTTCCCCAGAAGCAACCACTGTGAATAAATTCCAGCAGAATGGTCTATTATAAATAGCTGTGTGTGTGTGTGTGTGAGTAGGTGTTTGCGGGTGTGCACATAATATATATATATATATATTTTACATAGTCTTTTGTGTCATTGGTTTTTTGTGTTTTTGTTTGTTTGTTTGTTTTAGCAATATAGCACATTTCTCAATAATTAGATAAGATTCCAGTGCATGGATTTATTTGCTTATTTATTCATTCTTTTTTTTTTTGCTTCCTTTTATTTTTATGAAATATGTGCATGATGTAGGCATTGTTTTTATTCCCTACAGATCACAAAACTGAGTTACTGAGAGATCAAGTTTTTGTTCAAGTCACATCACTTGTGCTTGGCAGAGCCTGAGTTTGAATCCAAACTGGAACATTTCAGTAATTTTTTCCCTCAGTTGCCTACCACACCATAAACACACCTCATCCTGAGCACCCAGTGGGGAGCATCTCAGTGAATAAATCCTTAGAACTAATCCTTAGATTATTATCCAAACCATAATCATGTGTAAAATTCCATCAGAGTTGCATTGGTGCATTTTTCCAGCCCATGGAGAAGCAGCTTCTTGCTCTGCTCTTATAACAATGGGCTTCGAGAGGTTTTTCAAGGTTTTGCTAATCTTAATTGGTGATCAATGAATTCAATTTATATATAGATTTTCTCAAACATGAGACTCAGGTCTTGGCACCTTTGTGACTGCCCCTTTTCAGTTTTGTTGTCTTTTTAACAGTGATATTTACTTAAACATGTTGCTTGAAAACATAAAAAGTAGTTATGAGATACAGGTTTTGAGACACAGGAAAGGTTATTTGCTTTCTTAGAAAGCACCTTCCTGGGAACTGCTGTGTAGAAGTCTTTGACCCTGAAAATAAGCTGGATAACATGTCATCTGTGGTTGGCTTGTTACTTTTCTTCTAAAAATAAAATAATAAGATGGAAAATCCGATCAACTTATATTGGATAAAAGGATGTGTTAATTAAACCAAATGGATTCGTATTGACTTACTCAGCCCAAGCAGTTTTTATTGGCTTGGTCAGTTTGGTGCTTCCAGGGGGTCCAGTTGGGAGGAGGGGTGCTAGGAGATTATTTGCTAAACGCTAGATACAACTTTTGATAGTTCATTCACATCTTGCTGTATATCCATACACATGGCCTCTCTGAATTTAGTGTTGTGGGGTTCTGGCCACTATAGATCCCTTCTGCTTTTCATAGGAAAAGCTCCCTTTCTTTCTTTTAACGATTTGTTTTATTTATTTATGCATACAAGAACTGGGGTGTAGGTCACAGGTGTAGGGCATGAGAAGATTCCCCAGAGACAGAGTGGGGAGCAGAACAGGTGGATCTACTGAAATACAGTGCTGAGGAGAGCAGCAGGTGAGAGAGGAAAGGTCTCCTACACCATGTGGGTGAGCTCCCTGGACAGAGATTGAACTTAGGCAACGGGTTGGGGGTGGCCGGATAGCTCTTTAATCCCTGTGCTACAATGGAGGCCCCCAAGCTCCTTTATATTTTCACCTGTTGCACCCTTTATCTTTCAGTTCTTCCCCAGTGGCTGCCTCTAACTATAACTGTAGTTATATCAGCTGAAAAGTCAGGGTCCCCAGAGAACTGCTGGCCCTTCCAGTGGAAGGTGCCCTCTCGCAGGTGCCTTGGGTCAGCCCTTCTCACTTCATCCAGGACCATACTTCATAACTATCATGATTTTTTTACATAATAAATTTCTTTGTAGTCTATTTTTTCTTCTTTGCCTCTGAGCACTGACAGGGAAGATCTTTCCCTGTTTTGTTAATGGCTGATTTCTCAGTGGCTTCTCCTGGCACATTGCAGCTGCTCTGTAAACATTTATGTAAATACAGGCAAACCCGAAATAATATGAGATGTGAGACCGCGAACCGACCGTAGTCCGAGAATGGGATCTGTACCCCATTCATAAATCCCGACTCTTGGAGCTTTGCGGGACTGTGTTGTGTGATTTTGTTTGTAGCCCAGACCCTGGCACAGGCCTTGTGGGGAGCGAGAAAGCTGACTGGTGTCCGGCGAGTCTGCCCTCCTGGCCTGGCCTGGCTGTCTGCCCTGACCGCAAAGGTTCCTGAGCTGCTCCCACTTTAGCTTCCACTAAGGCAAAGTAGAGACAAAGTCTGACCTCCCTCCCTCCCTACCTGGCCGCTCCTGAGCCTGCAGAGCTATGGAGGTGGGGAGACCCCAAGCAGTTCAGTTCCGGGGGCTCCCTAGTGCCCCACCATGGGCCTCCCACTGGAAAATGACAGGCCACACTTTGGATTGCACTGTGCGCTTGTGGCTGTGTCAGACTCTAGCAAGACAGATGGCGTCTTACATGTGCTCTTTACTTTGGGTTTTAAAGGGCAGAGTTTGATTTCTGACCAAAAAGTAAAAATGGAAAAAGAAAGAACAAAGTCTGCCTGACTGCAAGAGATAGCTTAGATTGATAGGTACATAGGGAGATGATAGGTGAGAGGTCATAGAGCTATTATACCCCATGTCGCTTTCAACTGCTTTACCTAATGACTGCTTCAAATTACATGATCTAGAGAGATGAAGCAATGCAGAAAAGGGTAGAATAAGAGGAAACTCTCCTCCTGTCTCATACTTGTCTCACTCCCTGACTGAGTCAGTCCAGGTAAACTCTTGGTATTTGCTGTTTCAGCTTAAACATTTATAAAAATGCATGTGCATGTGTGTGTGTGTGTGTGTGTGTGTTTTATACAGACAGGTTCATGTTACTTATTTCTATGACATACCCCTCCCCTTTTATTTTAATTTACTTTAGAGTATTTTCCAAACATTTTTATGGATGCCCCATGTTCATTATTTGACTGTTACACAGATTCTCTAATTAGCTCACACTCATAACAGACATTCAAAGCTAATTTCTAATTTTTGCTAATTAGACACTTCAAAAATTAAAATTTAATTTTAATCAAATTTAATATACTTAATTAGTTAAAAATTAAAAATTTTTTTTAAATGAAGTAACAAGTCTCCTTATACATATGCTTATTCATGTATTATACTGTATTTCTAAGATAAATCCCATACAGGAAGTTGCCTTTACAACTTGCATATATTTAAAATTGTGTAGATTTACAATTTTGATAAAGAGAACCAATTCTTCTTTAAAGAGGATACTCCCATGAAGAGTACTCAGGAGTACTTGTTCCTGCCAGTCCTCACTTGGGGATGTGTAACTGTGGGATGTTTGTGTGTGTATGTTTTTTTTTACTTTTAAGGGACATTCTCCTTCCTCTGTTCCTTGCTTCAATCCCCCACCATCAAATCTATTCTGCTGACAGCAAATTGATCATCAAAACAATAAAACCATATCTTATTCTATCTCTACTTTAAACTACCCTAATGCCTTCCCCGAATGCATAGACTTTCTGCAATCAACTCAAGATACTGTTCTCCAGTCCCTGCCCTATTTTATAACACTCAACTCAGTGCTCCAATCTCTGCGCTTCCAAACCTGAGCTCATTTCAATATACCCGTAGTTCCTGCAGCAGGCAAGTGTTCTTTCCTCTGTTTCTGTCCTTATTCCAAACTTTTTAATTGATTAGCAAAGTCTTCCTCTTGCTTTCTCTACTTCCTCGTCCTGAAAACCCCAGCTTGGGTGCTATTGATTTGGAGTTGCTTCTTCCATACCATCTTCTATCCAAGTGGTGGGGGGAGCCACTACTCACATGTGGATCTTTAAGTTTAAACTAATTAAAATTAAATAATATTACAGAATAATATTACAGAATTCCTCAGTTTCACTAGTCACATTTCAAGTGCTTACCTGCTTCCTTTCATTAGGGGCTACCTGTCAGGCAGCTTCATAGTTGTTTCCATCACTGTGGAGAGTTCTTTGGACATGCCGCCCTATGTTTCTTCATAACACGAAGTGTTTAAAATATATATCTTTTGAAAGTATTATTTTGATGGTTCACCCCACTACTCTGAGCGCCAAAGGGATATAATCTGCTCTTGTCTGTCTTCTTGCTTTTTTGCATATAGTAGGAATTTAATAACTGAAATAATGAAATAATTCCTCTAAACTCTTAGCTTAATTGTCGGTCCTTATTGATCAGTAAGTCGCTTCTGGGAAGTGGCTGAATGCTCCATGCTTTTAACAAGTCCCCTTTAACATTCCAGTTAGAAACTTTAGTAGGACCCTAGTTCTTTCATCATCACCATCATCACCATCATCACCATCATCATCATCATCATCATCATCATCATCATCATCATCATCATCATCATCATCAGGGGTATTTGACTCTTCCTACTGGACTTGACGTTTTAGCATCTGCTGCCTGACTATAGAGAGGGTGACTAACTGGACTAGACCTGCGTCCTGCCATGGTGGTGTGTCTCCCAGATGTGCGTTCAGCACTTCCAGGACTGAAGCATCCTCCTCCCACCTGGAGCACTAGATGTATCCTGGGCTACAGCAGCAGGAGCTGGTCAGAAGTCATGTCCCTTTCCTGGGGAAAACCCACACTCAAAAATACCACCCCCTTTGGGGTATCTCTTCAGGTATCAAGCTCCTGGGTGGAAGTGGGGGAACATCAGCTGCCTTTGCTGAGGGTACACCCCAGCTCAGCTGTCGCCTGAACTCCCTCCCCGCTGAAGCTCTGAGGGGCCAGTAAACTTCTGGAGTGTACCCCTCCTGAAAGCTGCCTCCTGGTAAGTCAACTTGCAGCAACCACATTTGTAATTGAAAATCTATAGCTGATTAAGCTCCTCCACCCATAGAGGGATCCAAGATGGCTCCTGAGAATATGCTGGATTGGCTGGGCATGATTGCTCTCTATTTCACTCAGTGGTCTCAAAACTGAAATGGTTCTTTAATATGATTTTCCTAAGATGAAAGTTTGGTGGCTTGTTTCATTTCTTTATTTTGTTAAAATGCTCCTGACACTGCAGCAGATTCATCTAATGAGTGCATGAAGAAAATACCTTGACTGGTTGATTGCATTGAATTTGGTCTGGGTGAATTATTAATATCAACCTTGTTTCTCTCTGGAAGGATGAAGCTACACATAAGGGGAAGGAAGGATTTATATGAGTATTGCTTTGTCTTTGCTTGCTCGAAAGTCCTGATAGAGTTTTTCCTGAGTACCTGTCTCTCCAATCATAAAAGGAAAATTCTGGTTGTAGCTTGTTGCATTGCAGTTGTAGTGGGGTAAGGAGGACATGTTTTTGTTTGTGGATTTGCCTGCAGTTTAATTTTAAACGGGGGGTTTGGCCACCAAGTAGCCCACTCAATGGAAGGGGACAATTTGATTTTTTTTTTCCAAAACCGTCAATTTCACTTGGATGACTACAAATTTCTGGGCAACATTTATAAAGAAAATGGGAGTTTTAGATGATATGCTGACTGACAGATGTTTCAAGATTGATTAAAGATTTAGAAAGAAGTACATTTCCCTGGGTTGCTGGACTACCTTTTAATGAGATTGACAGTCTCACACGTGGGACTGAAAATTTTTTTTATCATACAGAAATAAATTTCTAAAGTAAAATCCATTTGCGAGAGATGGATAAAATGTGTGTGAATGAGATTGAACGTTTTACTGGTGTTTAAATTTGAAGCTTTTTTTTTTTTCAGAGATAGATGAAGTTGAATATTTCAAAGATGAAAAAATCCTTTTGTTACACTAATTGCTCTAATTTTAACTCAAAAGGATGGGTCAGCTTCCCACAAGTTAAGGTCATGCATTCCAGGGAATTTGCAGTCATCATTATAGATGGGAATTAGGCATGTACAGTTAGATATTAGCCATTTTTCATTTTATCTCCTAAAAGTTCAAACTGAGAAGGGCATTGGCATACTACTTGGTGAAATGACTAGCAAAGAGACATAGGGTTATTAAAAAATATTTCCTACTATTCTTATACCTGGAGAAGCATGCAAGTAAAGATTATATTAAACATAAGGAATACCATAAAATGAAGAATGAAGCTCAAGTTTCAAAGCAGAGAAAATAGAGAGGATACTCATATAAATAGATATTCATACTACGAGAGATTTGCTGTTAACTGCTCCGACCCTTGTGTTTTACTGATTTGGAAACTAGGGCCTTGAGCAACTTCTTGATTCCAAGGCTCTGGCCCCTTACAAGTCTATAACAGTTGTCAGCTTGCTCTGTCCCTGTAAACAGTCTTGTCTTGGATGAACATTTCAAACATTTCACTCTTTGAATTTCTTTTCAAACTCTTATAATTGAGGTACAAAATTACACCATTAAGGTGTTGGTAAAGGGCATATTTTAAAAGAAGGAGTGGATGCTTGACAGGTGGCATGATGTATTGTAAGATGAAAAATCACCCACTAATACATTTGATCAACAAATCATGTTTTCTTCATTCTTCTTCACTCCATTCCTATATTTTCTGGAAAACTCTCCTGATAGATTGTGAAGTGTAAAAAAAAAAAAAAAATAAAAAGAAAATCAAGTGGTGGGAAAATGAAGACTGTTGTCACAAATGCATGCAATACCCCTTCTGCATGGGGGTAGAAAAATGAAAAAAAGGACTGGTTTCTGACAGTGAAGTAACCGTGTTCTCCTCTGAGGGGTAGGAGGTAGGTGAGATGGCTGGCTATTTGCTTTTTTACTTATATGCTTATTTCTTTATTATCTTTTTTTCGAGCTATCTATTTTTCACAGTGGACATTCATACCTTTGGAAGTACAATAAAAACAGATATGATCCTAATAGGCCAAATGCAAAGAACAGTAGTTAGGACATAAGACTTTTGAGTGGACTCATTTTATTTAGAATATATTGAAAATCCATTCTTTGTATGAGAAGGACATACTCTCGTATATATTGTGTTGTCCTGCAAGGTATCTCTCTCCTGCATTATTGGAATTTTGGAGAATAGCAACTCATGCTTATTTATATGTAAAGTCATCTATTTCTCACTTCCTCTGTGTGTTTTCTTTTCAGGAGGGGTGACTGGGTGGCACTACTTGCTGCCCCTTAGCATAATTATTATGACTTTGTTAAAAATGTTTGAAGACAGCATCACGATTAGCATGAAATGTATTTTCCTTTAGTGGCCATTATTAACATTATTTTAGTTAAGAGCAGAGACAGCTCAGGGTTTCAGCTACATCTCCTTCACTGTCATGAATCAGAGAATTCAATGTTCTTTTTACATATCATATTAAAGTTATCCAAGGAACAATAGCAGCTCTACTTTGTCAAGAGAGAAAGATGGCATTTGGAGTCTTATAGTTCTGTTTAAATGTGGCAGCTTTGGTAGTAAGATAGTCAAACTGAACAAATAGGAGAAGACAGCTAGATCAGGTATTTAGAGAAAATCATTCTGATTTGGAATTTCAATTTTCCTTAATAATTTGCTCACTTCTAATTTTCTGTGTCACTTTGCAAGTGCTGATGTTTTCAGTATCTTTATGTAGCAGAACTACACAAAATACTTAAAATTCATGGTCAGGTAAACTGTCTAAATTATATAATCAATATATTTTGTTTAGAATAATAGTATGAAGCAGGGAAGGTGCAAAACATACCCCTTGGAGCTGATTTCATAAAGATTTTTACCCTCAGACTTGAATTTTTATAGCTTTTGGCTCTCCATCCACATAAATTTCTCCTTCCCTCCCTCCCTCCCTCCCTCCCTCCCTCCCTCTCTCTCTCTCTCTCTCTCTCTCTCTCATCTCATCTCATCACCAGGTCAGTGTGGTTGGTTGCAGTGTAGATATAGAAATATAGAAAATAATGATGGCATAACCATTGCTAGCCCAGTAACCAGATTACTTGCCTAAGTGGCAGTCTGGCATAATGGTTAAATATGGGTTTGAATTCAGTCTATCCCCTTCTGCTGCTGTCATTGTCTTCACTTTACAGATGGTAGTATTGGCTTTAGAGTGGGGATGCATATCGACTCAGTGCTGTCCGGTAGAATAAGGAGGAACACGGCGTTTAGATCAATAACTTGCTCGGCTTACTCTACAGTATTAATCAGTCCCTATATACAGTATTTGTGATTTTTTTTTAAAAGATTTTATTTATGTATGTGTACAAGAGCTGGGGTATAGGCCAGAGGTGTGGGGAGTGAGAGGATTCACTAGAGACAGAGTGGGGAGCTGAACAGACAGATCAACTGACATACATTGCTGAGGGGAGCAATGGCAAGGCAGGAGAGTCTGCAGAGCCATGTGGGTTTGTCCCCTCCATGGCCAGGGATCGAACTCATGCAGCAGTGGCTATGGAAATCCCACAGTGTGGTGCTCAACCCCTTGTGCCACCAGGGAGGCCCCAGTCTTTGTGATTTTAATAATAGTAACAGGACTAGCTAAATTCCATGAATAATTCCTGTGGGAGGGCTTCTGCTAGTTATTTTCATGAACTATTCTATCTTACTGTCTGAAAAAGGAAAAACTTCATAGAGTTGTAATGAGGAAAAGAACTGAAAATGGATTTTAAGAAAACAAAAGTGAATGGGAGCGATATATAGCTGGGTGACATGTGTGATTTGTAAGTTTATTTTTCCTTTAAGAAGACAGGTAGTGAGTCAGTACTAAAACAAATACAGGGCACATAGAAAGAACTAAAAATAAAAGAATTTGTTTACACGGAAGTGAGGAAAAAAGTGGACAGTTGAGAGAGAAAAAGGAGAACTGTATTGACCAACATGTGATCAGATACGCTCAGGTAACTTCCACTGAGCGGAGAGCAGGGTGCTGTTGGCAGATAGCCAAGCAACACCACTAACAAAGCTCAGCTAGCTTGTGCTCCACCTTTTAAAGTCCCCATGGCAGCTTTGCTCTGCTTACTGTTCTCAGGAGCCCCCATCCAGGAAGTCAGGGATGGACTCTGGAAAACTGCCTTTTGCCATGGGTTGGCCGTGAGCATCACTGGCTGGTTCGGAGGTTCCTCTGATGATACCACATTCATGTCAATAACTTTTTCTTCTTTTATTGCTATGGTTTTACTGGGTTTTCCCATATATTCTCTAATAAAATTATATAAACCTCTTGCCCCAATATTTTTTTTAGTCTATCTCCATATTCCCCCTATCCATCTAAAATTTCATATAGTGGCAATTATTTTATACTTACAATAGCATATCCTGTGCATGTTTTAAAATGTATTGGTATAGGGCCTCCCTGGTGGCGCAGTGGGTTAAGCAACGCACTATGAAGCAAACCGTGGCCACTGCAACACGAGTTTGATCCCTGCTGCCGGCCAGGGAGGGGACCCACATGGTGTGGCAGACCTCTCGTGCCTTGCCCGCTGCTCCCCTCAGCAGTGTACTTCTGTTGATCTGCCTGTTCTGCTCCCCGCTCTGTCTATGGTGAAACCTCTCACCCCCCACACCTCTGGCCTGTACCCCAGTGCTTGTATACATAAATAAATAAATGTTTAAAAAGAAAAAAAAAATAAAATGTATTGGTATAAACATTTTGTCAAATGGTTATGTAATCTTTAAAATCACAATTTTGAAGTTTATGAGATATGTCTGGTTAGGTTCATAGTTTGCTTGATAGTTAAAATGTTTCACATTACAAGTAAGATTCAGTCTTATAACTTTGAGCATAATGTGGATTGTTCATTTACAATGCACATTATTATGAGGTCAGAGAATTTGAATATTTTTATGGCCATTGATACATATCACCGGTTAACTTCCCTAAGGGTCACAGCAATTTACACTCCTGTCAGCAATGGCCGAGGGGACAAAGTCCAATTCTTGAGATGAGAAATCTGGCTAGCAGGGCACCATGTGTGAGACTGAGGTTCTGTTTGTTTCACCATCATCTGTTCACTGGTAATAGGATTCCAGATCCCAGGCTTAGTACTAACACAAAGTTACCCCTGCAGTCTTCAACACATGCATCCACCCTTAGCATAAAATAATATGCAGTGTTTTGTAACTTCCATAATTTAGAACCACAGTAAATTATTATTGTTTTTTAAAGATTTATTTATTCATGCATACAAGCACTGGGGTACAGGCCAGTGGTGTGGGGGTGAGAGGATTCACCAGAGACAGAGCAGGGAGCAGATCAGGCAGATCGACTGAAGTACACTGCTGAAGGGAGCAACGGATGAGGCACGAGAGGTTTGCTGTGCCATGTGGGTCCCCTTCCCAACTGGTGGCAGGGATTGAACTCGTGCTGCAGTGGCTGTGGTTTGTTTCATAGTGTGTTGCTTAACCCACTGCGCCACCGGGGAGGACACCACAGTAAATTATTTAACTCATTTAGGATTTCGTTACATGCAGAGAAAAATAAAATAGACCCTTTATAACTGTGAGTGCTGCCATCTTCAGCACATGTCTAACTGCTGCTAGATGATGTCTTTGATCACTTTGGTCTCATTTGGAAGAGACCTGGAAAGCTGGAAAGAAGACACTTGATATCTTGGAGCAAATTTTGGTGCAACCATTAATATTCAGAATTCCGTGGACTTGTTATACTTGCTAACAAGTGGAAACGATTGAATTGGTTTTGTGGCTTATGACCCTTATTAATTATACTATATTGATAAAGCTCTCTATTCTCCTGCAAAGCTGGGAAAGTTATAAAGAGGAGCATGATTTTATAGGAAGTCTAAATGAGTGAAAGTCATCTGTGGCTTGGTGTGCTGTGGCCCTATCAGATACCACGCTAGTTTTAATTATCCCTCTATCAGTGAACTAGTCATTCTTGGCATTTAAAATATTTAATGTACTTACATTCATATGTGGCCCAATATTCCATACATTCACCCATACAGTACCTTAAGGTGAGTACCTAATAAGTGCAAGGCTCATTTTTTGGTACTATCAGTCAAAATAAACTGGAAAATATATTAGTGATTAAATATACTTATCTAGCCAGTAACTTTAGCATTATAATAATGATTAATAGTAGATAATGACATAATTAATACTGTATAATGACTAACATAATACTAATAATTGAATTTTAAAATTTTATAGGTTTGGTTTTCATGTGGCTCAAAATATAAGACTTTAAAGTTCAAAAGGATAAACAGCATGCATTTTGTTATCACTCCCCTCATAGCTATCCAAAACTTTTGAAATGGTTTCTTATATATGTTGTAGCTGTATTTCAGGCATAGGAAAGCATACAAAAACACAGATACACACATATATAGATATGTTTATATTTTTGTTATGTGTGTCTGTTTTTCCCAAATATATAGAGCATGTAAATATATATATGCATTTACACATACAGGTTATATACATTAATCTTTGCCTACCTTATATCACTTAATACATTTTGGAAATCTTTCCTTAGTATTACTTAAAGATCAGCCTCATTTTCTTTTTCTGGATGACTGACCTTCAATTGTATTAAATAGTCTGTTAATTTTGAAGTTTATTATCTCCATTTTTATTGTTATTATAAACAACACTGGAAAGACCATCTTGATAAATACGTTCATTCCCTTCTTTCTTGATAAGTGGAGTTGTGAATTTAAAGTATAGGAATTTTTAATAGGCTTTAAAACTTTTTAAAATCATAACCTGGAAGTATTGATCTATAGTATGTACGATATTATATTTTGTGTAAAAAGAGAAAGGGGATTGATTATATATTTATATTTTTGTGTACTTGTGTTTACATAAACTAAGAAATATATTTGCAAGTAGGTGACAGGAATTGGTTCATAAAATATAAAGCAGAGATGTAGGAGCCTGCTAATCAATGTAATATACCTGAAATCATCTGAATTTCAATCCATGTAAATGTATTACTTAAAAGTCAATTTCAATTTTAACTATGAAGTTAAAATTAAAGCGAACAGATTCCCTAGCATACAGTCATTTTCAATGTTTAAATAAATATACATGGCTTTTTTAAAAAAAGATTTATTTATTTATGCATATAAGCACTGGGGTACAGGCCAGAGGTGTGGAGGTGAGAGAATCCACTAGACAGAGTGGGGAACAGAAGAGGAAAATCCAGATCAACTGAAATACACTGCTGAGGGGAGCAGTGGGCGAGGCAGGAGAGGTCTGCCTGAACCATATACATGGCTTTTTTTTAAAGACTGGGACATTGGAGAAGTAGTAGCAGCCAGTGAAATGTGGGAAGCTTGTGGTTCATCTGCCCATGGAATTTTTCACTGGTGGGACCTCATTTAGAGTTTTGTTGCTTTTACTCCTGACTTTTAAGAAGAATGGAAAAAGAATGGAGTATTTGCGAAATATTAGTCATTCACACCCCCTCTACAATCTTTGTTATAACTGTCCATAGCGATATTGTTACTCATTTACTACTCTTCTTTTAAAAATGATTTTCTTTTTTAATGTTGAAATTTTGTAACAGTACCATTAATAAAAATGTTATTTTTTATAGTAAGCTGCTTAAGATTCTACCATGGAATCAGAACTAGGAGATATGGGAGGGAATGACTCAGAGATTTGTTTGGAGGACTCTAGGTGTGCCTGACACTGGAGCCTCATCAGACATGAAGATGGACATGAATTGGAGGGAAGCAGACAAAGTGGGTCCTCTAAGGATTAACTGGAAGTCTCTGATTCACAAAGCCTTGGGCCTACAGCTTGAGGATCCACTTTGTCTGCTTTCCCCAAATTTAGGAGAGTGAAAAATCATTGCTACCAAGTGACAGGAACATTCTTCCTGACTCACTCAGAAGAAATAAAAGACAAAAGGAGAATCATTTTCACTGTGAAATCAGTGTTATTAGTGTTACTCACAGTGCAATTCCTTTCAGTGCTCTCATGGATTACAGACTATATAGTGGTGAATGGAGTTTGTGTCCATTTCTATTGTTTCAGTGAAGGGAATGATAAGAGGGGAGACATCATGGTGGATGGGAGGGAAAGGAGAAAAGCCCCAGATGGGATTATATTGTGTGTAGACCCAGGAGTCTTCAAACTTTTTTGGATTATGTAATTCATTTATTAAAAAAAGGAATTCCTTATTTGTTCATTGCACGTCATCTACTATCAATCTATGTTTTATAGTATATTTTAGGGAAACCTCTTTTCTTATTGTACATGTGTGCGCGCACACACACACACATACACATTAGAAGGGAGTGCACAGGCCAAGACTTGAGGACACAGCAGGCCTGCACACAGAGGAAGGCTCAACACACCTGGAGGACCAACACCCACATGGAGGTGGGTAGAGTGATGGTGAGGGAATATCCATAGTCTTCTCTAAAGAGCTTAGCAGGCCTGCACCATGAGAAGCTCTGTGTGGTGCTAAGGACTTCCATATTTTTCTTTCCATGATGGAAGCAACCATTGAAGGGTTTAAGAGAGGCTGTCTAACATTTTAGTGAGCACTTGACCTTCTTTTTATTTAATGTGCAAAGCAGGAACAAAGGGTTTCATGCAAGGTGGAGACAAGAGCATTTATTATGAAATATTCTTCATTTATTATTATTATTCATTATTATTATTATGAAATACTCTTCATTTATTATGAAAAACTTGTCTTGCTCTTCTACCCACTTCTCTAATTAAATTCTGTAAGTTGAAAACTCACATTGGTAAAGACCATGGCTTTCATCACCGAGGGAAATTTTATTCCCTCAGGACAGGCAGGGCATGCTAGCTCCTCCTGACCCCAACCTGCACCACTCTAGAAGAGAAGTGCTGCCTGGAGCTAATCCAATAAAAATTGGACAGAGAAGTGACCATCGGACACTTTGGAAGAGAGCAGACACTTGTGAAAATACCAGCTTATATTTCCTCTGATCTGCATTCTTTGTTCGTGTACACAGAATTTCCTGAGTGATGTGGCTGGAACAGAGCTGCTCTTTTTCTTTGCTGTGGGTTCTTTTCCTCCCTTCCTTGACTGGGAAAATGCTCTCTCTCCACAAGTGCTCCGTACTTAACCGTCATACATCACACTTCATCCTGAAATACATTTATATAAAATAACATTTTAAAAACCTTGTACAAGTTTCAGCTTTTTCCTCACATTAAAGAGATAATAAACCATTTCAGAATAAATTTCTGGTCATGTTTAAGAGAGAGGTATTATTGTTAATCTCTTTAAACCACAGCCAGAGATCGATACCTGGAAAATCACTTTATAGGAATGACTAATTGGAAAAACAGTCAATATATATTGAACTTTGAGAGAAATATCAAGGAGGACTTTCTAAATGGATTTTGTATGGGATCGCATGGCCGAGTTTGAGATTGCTTCTTCCTGCCGGAATCCTAGGTAGACCCCGTCCCCATTTCCCACTTTTGTAAACATCACTTCCATCGCCTCAGATTATGCTGGGTTGGGTGTTTGCCTAGTGCTGTATCCAGTGGTCACTGGGCCAGGGTCGTCCTCCCAGCTTTTCCTTTACGAGTGCATCCTGACTCGGACCCACCCACTTGCCTTCACTTCTTGGTTCTGTGGTTGAGAGAGCAGTCCACTGGGAAGAGCATTAACCAGAAGGCTCAGCAAGGCTGGACAGAGCAGCGCTATCCTCTCAGTGGTGCTCTACAGAGAGAGGCTGTTGTTTCCAAGGATTGTCAAAGCCACCGGGCTCCAACATCTATAGAAACGACCACATAGTAGGTATTTTCTATGTGCCCAATGCCGCGCTGAGCATTTTTCATATGCTTTTTTGTGTAAGCTGTCATTACTAAAGTGGTTTAGGAGGGTCCATGTGTTTGTTCTGAAATCATCTCTTAGCTTTTCACTCTTGGGCAAGTGGCCTAACTCCTGCACACTCATGTTTGACATCTTTAAAAGGAACATAACAATAGTAGCTACTACAGTATCTGGAGGGCTGTATGGAGCAGGACACTGGGTGCTTGACCCATAGTAGGTGCTCAATAAATGGTCATGCCATTGCTTTGTGAATGAGAACATTTAAGTTTGAGTAACTGATATAAATTCTGAGGCTCACAAGGCTAGCATTGCCTCTGGCCTGATCACAAGATGAAGTCAAGGAAAGATGAGCACGAAAGGGGACCCTCCTGTGTTGATCAACAGTTGCTGGACAAGACCAAGGCAAAGGTCATTTCTTCAGGAACTATGGAGAGCTTGTTAATGCATTGAATCAACAACTTTTTAAATTATCAGCTCCCAGGTACCTTTCTTACTTATCTTGGCTTTATCTGCTTGGAGTTCTGAGGCTGCGATTGTGCTTCTGGGGTGATTCACTAGCTGTGCCCAAAATTTTTGGGCTCTGTTCTCTACAGGGTGCAATTCAAGGAAAGAACCCGCCAGTCCTCAGTGATAATGGGTTCTGGCTACTTGGGGGAATCTTTGGCCCCTCCTGTTCCATAGCTACTGAAGTTAATGGACTCAGGCTTTCAATACAGGGCTCCTTTGGAGACACAGAGAAGAATTTTTCCCCGGGAAGTCACATCTCTCAGCCTGACAGCTCCACATTTTCTTCCCTTTCATTAGACCGAATAACTCAGCAAAGCCCTCCTCATGCTGGCACTGTGCTGAGCAGGAGGATTTGCCTTTGCCACTTGTCAAAAGATGTGAAGGGTTCCTTAGAGCCCGCGGTCTGCTTCACTTTTCAGAGGGAAGAGGGATTCCAAGGATTCCAGAAATGGCAATAGTTCGCTTTTCTGAGTGACTTTGGTTCAGGTGTGCTTTAAAAATTCGAGGCTTAACAGGGTCTTAAATATTCTCTTTCGTTTTGTTGAAGAGCTTCAAGTTATTTTAAAATATACCCGAGGGTTGCCTAGTAACTGCAGCCTCACTGATTATGGAAGGAAATTGGCTTTTTTCCTTTTTTTTTTTAATGCAACAGAAGGACAGTCAGAGAAGAATAATAGGGACATGAGGTTCATGGAGCAATGAAAAAAATTAGGTGTCTCCTTGGGGCTTGAGGTCACATGAAACTGATGTTAGAGGGGACATGTGACCTTGGCTTCCTGTCTGAGGCAGTGAGGCAGTGGTTCAGGGAAAACATCTTCTACTTCATCTTTGCTTACACTGAGTAGCCTGAATGAAGTATGCTGGTGGCGGGTGCATTAGGAAAATATTCCCTCCTTCCCTTTGTCCCTCCTCCCTGTTCCTCTACAGCTTTTTTCTCCTCTCTATTTCTCTAACTTCCTTTTCTTCCCTTCTCTTCTCTCCTCTCCATTTTTCTCCCCTCCACTTTCCTTTTTCCTCCCCTGCCTTCCCCTATGTTACCCTTTCCCCCTACCTCCCCTCTCTTTCTCCATTACTTCCTTCCATTACTCCTTCAGTTGCTCCAACAGGGCACCACAGACTCAGGGGCTTAAACAATAGGATTTAATTCTGTCTCAGTTCTGGAAACTGAAGTTCAAGATCAAGGCACCAGAAGGTTGCTGTCTGGTGTGATATCTCCCTCTTGCTGCACCCTGCCTTTCCCCCTCACAAGCTGTGGTGAGAGAGTCTGAAGTTTCCTCTCCTCCTGTTAGGACAGCAGTAATATGGGATGAGACCCCAATCCGTGTTTAACCCCAATTACTTCATCTCACCTTCTTAAAGGGCCTATCTCCAATTATAGTTATTTTGGGGGTTGGTGCTTCAAGGCATGTATTTTGAGGTAACATAAGTAAGTTCATAAGAGAACGGGATGGATACTCTTTGTGTCCTGTGGACCTGACATAGGCTTTGAGAAGTGTGTCATAACTGATTCCTTAACTAACTTTACTGTTAGTTCTGTTTCTTCTACCCCATTGGGAAGCTACTGATCAAAATGAAAACATCTGATGAAGATAGTTAACTGAGTCTCCTCAGGGTCTTTACTGACTTGTCCAAGGCAGAGTTGAGCTTGGCTGCATTTTGTGGGACAGGTGGAGTTTTACCAACTACCTCTCATGCTTAGTGCACCTGTCCACACTCAAAGACAGATAGTTTCTCTTTTTCTTTTTTGATACTCTGAACTGGAAGGGAGACAACTAAGGGAAAATACAATTTAAGCTTGTGGAACCAATTCTTGGAAATTACTCTCTGTGATACAGAAAACCTAAACTTGACTCTTAAAAAACACGTATTAACATAAATGAAGGGCGTGATCCTTACCTCTGAATCACATACAGGTAATCACATACAGGTAAACAATGGTGCCATGGTACCTCAAAAAAAATTAGTTGCCATTGCTGAGCCAGGCACATGTATGTGGGATAATGTGATCATCAAGACAAACCAGGTCTCTAGCCCTAGAACCTTCCTTCTGAGTTTATGAAATCTCTTCTAGAAGAAGGGCACTGAGTCTTGAAGGAAGCATTTTTAGGGAAGATTAAATGGATTAATAGTTCAGAGGGCTGGGTTGGTCCACAAAGGCTTTAGATATGCTGCTCACTCAGGATTTTTAGGGAAATCCAGCTGCCCCCTAAACTTTTAGAGGCACAATGACCTTGTTCATTCTATCTTTGGAGTCTGCTGGGAGCACGTCTCTGGGTGCCATCAACCATCAGGGCAACCGTGTCTTGTTTTTCTTGTGTTCCCTAGAAGCCCCAGCCACGACAACTCTTTTCTTTTTTGTCTCTAACTTACTCTTTCCCTTCTTTTTTTTTAAAGATTTTTTTATTTATGCATACAAGAGCTGGGGTACAGGCCAGAGACGCAGGGGGTGAGAGGATTTACCAGAAACAGAGTGGGGAGCAGAACAGGCAGGTCGACTGAAATTCACTGCTGAGGGGAGCAGTGGGTGAGCCAGGAGAGGTCTGCTGCACCATGTGGGTCCCCTCCTTGGCTGGGGATCGAACTTGTGCTGTAGTAGCTGTGGAAGCCCCACATTGCGACGCTCACCCTTGCACCACCAGGGAGGCCCTCTTTCTCTTACTTCTACCCAGCTAGTATGTCCTCCTTATTTGAGAAAATTTGTTGCTGTGATATTTTATTATTAACTTTGCTTAGGTGAATAATGCACAGCACATTCTTACTGTAGAAGTTAACATGTTCCACATGAATACCAAAGCTAATATCTCAGCCACATCCCCCTGCCTTTAGTTTCTTATCAGAAGTAATCATTGTTACTAATTCACTTAAGGTAATTACTGCTAAGTCCTAGACATTTCCATAAACATAGTCATGCCTCGCTTAGCCACTGGAATCTTTCAGAGAACGTGTCGTTAAGTGATTTCCTGATTGTGTGAACATCCTGGAGTGTTCTCACACAAGCCCACATGGTCCAGCCCACTGCACACCTACCTGGAAGGTACAGCCTAATGGGACCACTGTCCTTTATGGTGTCCATCGCTAACCAAAACATTGTTAAATACAGTCACTTGGTTTGTGTGCTTTCATATATAGAGTACTTTGAGAAATGGCTTATTTACTTTCCTAGGGAGAAGCACTTGTGCATAAAGAGATAAGAGGGTAACAATTGCATCATAGTTTTCAGTGGCGAAAAATTAAAAACAGATTATGTACATCAGTGGAGGAATGGCCAAATAACTATTACTCATGTGTACATGGAATTATGAAATTCTGTTCAGTTTTGAAAAGAATTAAGGTAGGGAGCTAGAAAGTGAAGTATGTGTATTAATGAAATATATAGATGCATGGACAAATCCTCCTTATATTCTGCAGCATATCTGTATTTCCACCAAATTATTTATGTCACAATACTCAGTTGTTGGCACATGTTTCTCCTACCTTAGACTGAGAGCATATGGGAGGGAGGAACTAAAGTTTTTAATTTTGTATTTCTAACCTACCTCAGTTCAGAGTGTTTTTTCAATCAGGGTTGTGGAACAAGGGAGAACATATTAAAGAGTGAATAAACGGATATGTTATACTCAAACAAATAAGTGAGGAGTAAATATATGAATATTTATAAGAATTGGAAAAAAATTGTAAAATTTTTATGTGAATAATGCACAGCATTATTCAGCAATAATTCTAGCTCATTGTTCAATGATAAATTATGGATGTATTCAATTTTAAAAATGGGAATTAACTCCACATATATTTTGGGGATTTTATAATTATATAGTCTGAAAGTACGCTTTAAAAAAATTGTATCAAATGCATTACTTTCATAGCTCTTGTAAAAGATCATGACAACTTTGTGGTTTCCATGAAAATAAAGTTATTATGTTACAATTTTTTTAAAGAGCTATTTATTTATGCATATAAGAACTAAGGTACAGGCCAGAGGTGTGGGATGTGAGAGGATTCACCAGAGACAGAGTGGGGAACAGAACAGGCAGATTGACTGAGAGGAGCAGTGGTTGAGGTAAAGGTCTGCTATGCCATGTGGTCACCTCCCTGGCCGAGAATCAAGCTCATGCTGCAGTGGTTGTGTATTCTTCATAGTGCATTGCTTAACCCCTTGCGCCGACAGGGAGGCCCCTGTATTACAGTTTTGAAGCTCAGAAGTCTGCATTGAGCCTTATGGACTAAAATCAAGGTATTCTGGAGTATTCCTTCTGGAGCCTCTAGGGAAAATTATTTCCTTACCTTTTCTGGCCTCTAGAGGTCATCTGCATGCTTTGGCTCATGGGCTCCTCCTAGGTCATCAGATCACATCACTCATCACTCCAGCCTGTTTCCACCATCACTTCTTTCTGATTTTTCTTCTTGCCTGTCTCTTTAAGGACACATGTAATCACACTGTGCCCACCTGGATAATCCAGGGTAATGTCTTTAAATCAAAACCCTTAGCTCAGTCAGTCTTTTGCTTTATAGACCAACATCTTTAGAGCTTTAAGATAGACATCTGTGGGGGGAACACATTATTGTCTACTGAAATATAGCTTGTACTATGGATGACTAAATCTTACTTATAGATCTAATAATAAGGAGTGTCCTACCCATGTTCCTTCAGATGTGCCTTTGTAGAGATTTGAACTTGGGTTCTCTCTTGTTTAACACATTTCAGAAAGTTAATTTACCAAGTAGACAATCCAGTCCTTATATTGGTTGCCCATGAGAAGAGGCATGGCTCAACCAAAGAGAGCATGCCCTGATGGGTTTTCAATCTCCTGAAGAGATGTTCACGACCCAGAAATATGTGCTCGTCACGCAGAGAAGTCAGATGGCTGGAATTCAGCCAATTTTGTCGGGCGATGCCATGCATGTCTGGAGTTCGCTTTTATGCAATTCCGTGCAGCTTCAGTAATTGGGGAAGGCAGTAGCCAGCAGCAACCCCCAACACAATCCATCTCTCTCCAGCTTGGTTACCTTGGACTCTTCAAGTGGACAGGCGAAGCAGAAAGAAAGGGGTGCATATTATAGTAAAATGCTCGCTTACACCCTCTGGCTAAAGAAAGAGTTGCAAATCCAGCTCCCATAGTGTCATTCCCCAGTATGGTATGTGATTCCTTAAGTGGGCAGAGTGTGTCTGATTATATAATCGTGTATAGTGGGAAGAGGAGCTATATTTAAATATGCATGTGGAGAATCCATTGTCAGCTACAGATACATATTTAATTACTGCAAGAAAAAAATCCATGCATTTGAATATAATGTGGGGGTTGATTTTATTCAAATGAAGGATCTAATTCTGTCTGAAAGGAGCTGAGCAGTGTTGTTTAAGTGACTGCCTCATCGGAGGCAGTTGTGTATCTGCAGCTCCAGCCCTGCTTTATTTAAAGAGGCCTTTATAGCAGATGGGAAGACATGAGTGAGAGAAGAAAATAATTTGAATTTAACCCTTTGTAGACTCTGTAGCTTTAGCTAGAGTTCACTGTCTTCCTTGGGTCTGGTAGAGCATTTCGCATCTGAGCTGATCATCTACTGTCTGTGCTAAGAGCTTTATGCTCACAAAAATTCTAGCCCTCTAATTAATAAATACAGGAGCCCAGTTCAGATGGTCTGTTGCCTGGTACGGGTTTAACATTAACTCAAGAGGTAGCCTAGAAATAAGTGATGGAAACATTAGCATAGCTATCAATTGATTGATTGATTGATTGAGTCACAAAATAGTAACTTGTAGCTGTCAGTTTCTACTGGCAGAGTATTTCTAGCAATAATGTGGGAGGGATTTTCCTTCACCATCCAGTCCTCTACCCTTCAGTAAATCCACTGATGTTCTCCAATTCAAGTCAGTTCTGACAAAAACCAAAAATGAAAAGAGAAGGACAAACTGGGGACCCTTGGTGGGGAGGGAAGAGGGGAAGAGTTGAGGGCAGGCAGGAGCACGGGGGACCGAGGTGATGGTGCACTGATGAAATGGTGAATACATAGGGATTAAAATTGATGTCAAATATATGTAAATTTAAAAAAATTGTATATAAAAATTTAAATACAAATTATATATGCAGTTTTATACAAAAAAAATTACAGACCCCTTAGTTAAAGGGCTCTGTTCCACAAGACTGTCCCCCAATTTCAATACCAATCACAAGTATCATGGGTTCCCAAGATCACCTCCACTTCTGTCAGAAGTAGGTTCCTGTGACCTCTCTTCTCAAGTTCACTAGTTTGTTTAAATAGTTCACAGAACTGAAGGAATTTATCTATTATTGGTTTATGATAAATGATGTTATAAAGGATACAGCCAGCTGAACTGACATGTGGGGTCCTGAGTTGAAGAGCTTCTTTCCCTGTGGAATTGGGGTGGTACACTCCTGGTATCCTGTGGGTGTGTTCATAGACCAGGAGTTCTATGAATCCCATTGTTTAGGATTTTTGTAGAGGTGCTGTTACATAAGTATGATTGATTAAATTGTTGGTTGTTGATAAAGACTCAGTTTCCAGCCCTTGGAGGTCATGAGAGGTGCTGAAAGCTTCAATCTGTTAATCACTTGGTTCCTCAGTCAAACACTTCCCATCCCTAAATTATAAGGGGGCCCAATGGGAGTCACCGCGTCCATATAAACTCTGGGCTCCTTGAAAGGGACCTGTTATGAATCACAGAAGATGCACCAATTACCTCAGTTACTCTGGGCTACAGGTCTTAGGATCTCTGTACCAGGAACAAAGAACAAATAAATGTATACTTTTAATTTTATCATAATATCACAGTTATCAAAGACTAAGATTTTTGCTTAATAGGGAACTGAGTTAAATTTAGTTCTTCCCTCAAAGTATTTACAGGGGAGAGGACAAACCTGCTTCTCAACTGACAATTAAGTCTTTAGCTTCTTTGCATTTATTCTATCACACTGAATTTAAAGCAGGTTTTTCTCAGAAGCAATTCTGTTTCTACAACTGTCTCCTGGGTTGAAAATTCTCCATATTATTGGGTTTGTTGGAAGCCATGCATTTGCTTTTAAACACAACATAGATCACAATTTATGTTTTTGTTCTAAACTAATCTGTCCATTTCTTTTATTTATTTGATATTTTGAAAATGCGTGTTGCTGTGTACAAAATCCCAGAAGAATTAGTAGCATTGATTTAATTCAAATACAACTTCCCACCTAGTGTGCAAAGTTAAACCACTGCCTTTAAATCTATTTGAGTTCTACCCCTTCTGTGTCTTTTGCAAAGGTTTTGTTTACATTTGGTGAATTTGTTTGGACTGACTTAGCCTCAGTTTCATCACCTGAATAATGGCCAAGGTACCAACATTTATTCTTAGAAGGATAAAATGGTACTGTATAGGAGTTCTATGAAATAAAATAATATCATCACATGTTTACGCTCTGAAAAAAGTTGGAAGGATCATGATGAAGGCACATGGGATACCAAAATAGCCTGACCTTTGTGTATGCTGGAATCACATGACTTGAATTTGGCTATAGTCTTCGAAGTACATCAGCCTAGTGTAAATGCTAACTTTGACATTCATAAGCTGTGTGGCATTGGGTAATTTATTTAGCTGCTCTGAACTTTACTTTCCTTCTGAACAAACTAAGAATAAGAATAGATAGTCCCTTATAGGATTGATGAGGAGGAGGTTGCAGGAGAGGATGATCTGTCTGGTAATGACCTTGATGGTTCTCATGGTTAGTAAGACATTACTTTTGCTAGGTACCATACCTGAGCTCCACAGTCATCATCTCATTGTGTTCCAGGTGATCCTTCATGATAGGTCCTCAATTTCTCTTTTATTGTAATAAGGAAGCTGAAGTTGAAGCTGAAGCTTTATTTACATGCCTGGTTTACCTAGGTAGGAATTAACACATCTAGATCTCAGAGGAAGAACTGACTGAATTTTTACATCTATGGTTTCTCATTTAATGTTTCTATTGGGTTCTGGGTTCTTGAACTGCATTTTCTTGTATCAGGAGGTCAGATGTTATGAAGGTTAAGAGACAATACATATGGAAGGTTTAACATTCATCCCATAGTAAATGCTACAAAAATACTAGTATCAATCAATATTCTATCTATTTCTTTGTTATAGAAATTATAGTCCTGGGCCTCCCTGGTGGCTCAGTGGATTGAGTGCAGCACTGTGAAGCATCCGCGGCACAGCAGCGCCAGTTTGATCCCCGGTCAGGGAGGGGACCCACATGGCGCAGCAGACCTCTCCTGCCTTTCCCGCTGCTCCCCTCAGCAGTATATTTCAGTCGATCTGCCTGTTCTGCTCCCCACTCTGTCTCTGGTGAATCCTCTCACCTTCCGTGCCTCTGGCCTGTACCCCAGCTCTTGTATGCATAAGTAAATGTTTTTTTTTAAATAAACTATAGTCCTTAGTCATTCCATGATTAAATATTTATCACTATTATTTATTATAAATTATTATTGCCAGAAATGATTAAATTATTTGTTCTCCTGTACAAAGTTACCAGTGCCCATACCACTGAAGATAGAGGAATGGCAAGGTTTCTGTATTGTTTACCAAAAAGCAAAAACCGATTCTTTAGGTCACAGTTGCAAGTCTATGACTTACATTCATTTTTCCCAAGCACTAACTTGTATTTTAAACAAATATCATTCAATCTTAAACACTATTCTCCTCTTTTGAATCCATTAAGAAAGAGAAATGAGTTGTTTAAACACGATGCTATACCATTTGAAAGTGAATGATGCATTCAGAGACTATATTTGTGAATTTGGCTCTCTGTTATGAAATAAACAATTCGTCTGATTTTATCTTTCAATTAATACTTGTTTTGGTTCAAGGAAATCTGAGGCATTAGCAATTGCAGATTATCTGTGGCAAATCTGACTTGTAGGCTTTTAGTAACACCAATCTCAAATCATCAAGAGAGAATTCTGTTGCTTTAGCCTTCTGGTCTTCAAAAATCAAGTATGTTCTACCTTCTCTAGTACATATATCTGCCAACCAACCTCCAGCTTCTGCTTAGCCATTGAAGTCTTCCTGCTGTCTCAGGGTACAGGTCCCTCTTCTTCCAGTCGATTGGACAAAGGACATCTCAATAGAATTCTCAATCCAGACCCCCAAATATGCCCCTTGCAAGTCCTTCCCATCCCAGTAACAGGTGGCTCCATCTTCTGATTGGGCCATCAACCTCCAGTCATCTTTGAGTCCTCTCTGTGTTTCACCTTCTATTCCCAGTCTCTCGTTTAATTCTGTTAGCTGTGGGTTCAGGACACTGGTAGCCTGTCGATCTCAGTTCTGCAGGTAGCACTTTAGGTTAAAACTCTACATATTAGCCGTTGGACTATCACAACAGCTTTCCAACTTGCTTCTAAGTTGGGAAGTGAGATTAATGATGGCTTGCCCTACTCACCTGGAGGAAGCTGACTTGCTTCCTTGCTGCCCTTGCTGTCCCTTCAGCTACCCTTCCCCATCTTCAGCTTGGATACTCTTTGAGACATAAGTTAAGAGTGTGCCGCTCCTTTGCTGAAATCCCACAAGTCTTAGCTTTAGTATGATCTAGAGTCCGTCCATCCATGGTCTCTGAAGTTGCCCATGTCCATGCTTCTGGCTCATTCTTTGGTCTTTTGTCCATCACAGAGCACTACCCACCGTGATGGGAGCACCTGCTGTGCCCCTAGGCTGTGCGGTGTAGCCTGTCAGGACCACTGTTGTGATGCCGTGGTTGTCAATGTCACATGACTCCAGTTACTGAGCATCAGGAAGTGAGTTCCTTCCGGCCACAGATTTGAAGCATTTGGATACCACCCCGTGCCCTGCTGCATATCAGGCTGGGAAATCGTGCTGGATTGAAGGCTCACGGAATGGGAGTGGGGTCAGAGATGGCTCAGACCTGCCCCTCTCCACCCTCCCCCGAGTCTGACTTCAGTGTTCTCCAGTTTTGAGGTGGTGATGGCTGTGGGGGGTCAAACAGTGTGTGGGAGGGGGAGACTATGGTGAAAGCAAAGTCTGAGAGCAGTGGAAAGGGATGAGCAAGCATTGAGCGAGGCAGGTCCAAGAGGGCAGCTGCGGAGCAGTAGAGTTCCTACCACAGGTCTTTTCTTCCCTTTGTTATCACATAGTGGTCTGGCCACTTGGCGCTGGAAGCAGACATTTCCTGGGAAAGTGTCCTCTTCGGGATGCACTGACATATGAATGAGGCTTGTCCTTCGAACCCTTGGGCTTCCAGAAACCTCCAACTCTGCTTTTTCTGACTGCATACTCGTCTGAAGTGGCCTGCTTTGAGGAATACCTGGTACCATTGTACAGAACAGAGCGTGCTCGGAGATAGCCCCCCGTCCTGTGACTTTGCTGGGGGCCGCTTATATTTCCTTCATTGTTAGTCAGAGACACAGATGGTAGTAAGGGAATTTATTTGCTCAAGATCACAGTAGAAGGAGGGCTAGGTTTACGATTCAGCTTTCTTTTACTCTTAAAGCAATTTTACATCATTTCTGCGGGTTTTGATATTTTCATCTCCTTTTATCTTTGTTAATAACTAATTTTTATTAAGATAGTTAACATGTGCTTGAATATCCAACTAAAATTAATCTATACCAGTCCTTTCTTGATAAAAAAAATCATACCTTAGAGAGACAAGGTAAAAAGTTGGATTTTCATCTCTATGTGAGTTATCTACAGCCAGAAAATGATATCTTTCCTCAGAGAGTCAAATAGGCCACACGGATAGAGATGCCCAGACCGAGGCCCTCCTTCACATAACACATTCTGATCCATTTCAGAGTATCAAAAACTAAGAATTGTGCAACTTTTACTACCTGAACTTGTCACCATAATTTAGGCAATCCTTTCATGGTTACTGCAGTTAGAGAAACAATGGCCAAGAGTTGCATTCAGAATTTTGAAAGTTTCCCATTGGTGATTCAAGTTGTTGCAGATGTGGGGCCAAACACTAAGAAACAAATAGCTTTTCTGTTTTAAATGTGTGCGCCTGAGTGTGTGGTTTTTGCTTGACTGTTCCAGTGGCCAGCGGGCTCCTTTCCCCTTTTCTGTTCTAAACCACTTGTCCTTACTAAGTTTGACTCTTGAAAACTGGCAGCTTCTGCCGTCAAAGTTCACTTTTCTCTGTTCTCTGGCCCAGAAGCCTGCTGAACAGTAAACCTTGAATTTTTAAACCATTTCTTGATTTTAGTTTTGGGGAGGCCAGGTTTCAGGCTAGCCAATCTGAGAGTTTCCTTCTTCAGTTGACAGTGTTGGATGAAGACCAGCTGTGCTAAGAGAAATATGGGGTGAGCGCTGCCCTTTCTCAGCATCGTGAAGGGCAAAGCCTCAAACCTAGACACAGACAGTCTGGCACCTGAGTTCATGGCTGTCTACCTGGTGCATATTCAGGAAAGAAATGGAGATATTCTGTGTGTGTTTTCCTTGACCCAGACCCGGCTGCTGGCAGTGCTGGCTGAAAGTGAAAGGAGACACAGAGGCTGATGTCTCAGGTATTAAGAACCTAAAAATAATGGTCATTTTTTAGGATTCGAACTTCCTGGTGGTAGACTCGTGGTCTGCTTATAAAATCAAGTGAGGATTCGGCAGAATGAAGTCTACTTGGGTGGAAAAAACAAACCTTGAAAACACACGTGCACAAAGAAGTCCGGTTGCTGCTGGCCGGCTTGGGCAGGCGATGAAATTCAACTGTGTTTTCCAGACACACCCGGAGTGATTCCGTCCTCCAATAATAGATATCTCTCTACACACATGGTCATGTCTGGCTCTTCAGAGAAAACACTTAGGCTGTTATGGGAAAACGGCCTTTTCCCTTTTTCTTTCTGAATATTGGTGGGAAAGGCCAGTGAAATCTCTTATTTAGAGAGAGAAAGAGAGATGTTTTAAGGTCATCAGTGGCTTCCCACAAACAGGCCGTATCTATGGGATAATGAAATTTTATTTATCATGGACAGTATGGATTAAGGCACAGCTTCCTGGTCTTTTATTTTACTGAGAAATGGTACAACATACTGGAGCTTTCTGTGTAGGTCTGATAAGGTCCCTGGAATAATTGTTTGTCTTTCAACAGAAAGGGCAATTGAGAGACTTTCTGTTGTTCACATTTCTCTTGAAAGTTGAAAATTTGAGCAATTTGCCTGAAAACACTGACTTGGTGTTTGGATGATGCATCTTTACCTGTGAGACTGCTGTTCTTATCCTGAGGACAAAGTGCAGGACCTGTGGCTCAGAATTTGCTGTCTCTGGGAATTGAGGCTTGAAAAGATTTTGATTTGGTTTTGTTCTTCTCTGACAATTAATAGTTATTTCATGGTTTGATGAATAGAGTTGCAATTTAAGTGCATATTCCTGTGCTTAGAACTTCATGCAGCTTTGCTTCATTTTTTCCCTACTTTTGTGTCTCCCTCCTTCCTTCCTTCCCTCCTTCCTCCCTCTCCTTGCCTAACTTCCTCCTTCTCTCCCTTCCTCCATACCTACTATACCACCCGTGTCTATTTGACTCCATCACCCTGCTTCCCTCGCCATCACCCCATTTTTTTTGCAGCTTCTTTACATTTGCAATTCCTGGTTCTTCCCAAGAAACAGCCCTGAGGTCTGCTCCTTCCTAGGACCACGTGTTGTCATGGCAGCCGCAGCTAAATTCAAATCCAAGAGCCAACCTCACTTGTCGGTGTTATTAGATGGTATATGCTCCAGTACTCCCTAGGGGGGATGCTAACCCCAAAGGACTTTTTGTTAGATTCGTAGAATTGGAAGCTGGAAAAGTTGCTTCTCTAAGAACAAAATAAAACTCAGTGCATGGGAAGGTGGAACTGAGTAGAAATAGATCATTTTTGTTTTTTAGAAAAAAAGATTTGAAATAATAATTAAATTAAATGGTGTTAGTATACAAGGGAGCAATCTGAAGCTTTATTCACTACACTGCACAGCTAGGCATCCAGTAAGACACATTAGGGTTTTATATATTGAAATAGGTGTCTTTGACTTGTTTTCAAGTGGAAAGTAACAAAATTGTGGAACATAACAGGAAGTATGCTCCTCATTATAAGAAGGAAAATTACACACATTTACACAAATAAAAATATGGAATGATATATATTTATTAGAAAATTACATTTGGCTATCTGTACTTATAACTTCAAGTCAAAATGACTTTATAGGAGAAGTTTAATTTATTTTCATGGAAAAGAAGTCAAAGTTAGTATGCTATATCCCTGGTCATTGGGAAACCAAGTGTCTTCTATGGCCATTTGCCATCCTAATGTTTGGCATCCCACATAAAGGCTACCTCATGGCCCAGGGTGGCTGCTGGAGCTCCACACATCATGTCTTTCACAGGCCAGCAAAGGGAGGATGGCCAAAGGGCAAAATAATTTTTTTTCAGAAGACTTCCTGTAAAGCCCCCACAAAGCCGCCTCTTTCTCCTTGCCTATTATCTAATTATCTGGTTTCACTGAAAAGTTTAGAAAATGCACAATGTGCCCATTGTCCAGGATTTGTTAGGACTGAATGAGAATTGTGTGTGGGTGTGCTTGGCTGGAACTATTGCAAGTGTAGTAGGAATGGAGAAGGGGAGCAGATTTTTCCATTTTCTTCTTTACGTGCTTTGTATTGGTGGTGGTTTTAGACAAACATTTTTGACTTAAATCATACACAAGAAATTTAACAAATGCAAATTTTGAAGATTTTAAAATATTAGGAGAAACAAGGTAACCCTTAGTCTAAGATTAGAAGCCTGGAAATGATGGTTCTTTCTCCTCTCTGATCTGTTCTTAATGTGATCTTTGCATCTTTGAGTGAGTCCTCTCATGGCCCAGCAGTCTCATACCATAAAATTCACCCAGTCGTAAGTGTACAAGTCCCTTTTTTTAGTATATTCCTTTGGTTGTCCAGTTGCTTCCATCATCACAACTCATGTTTAGAACATTTTCATCACTCTATAAAGAAATATCAGATCTGTTAGCAGTCACTCCTAACTTTCCTCTCCCTTCTGTACCTAGCAACCACTAATCTTTCTCTAGTTGCCATGGATTAGCTTCCCTCTGCCCCACATTTATTATAAGTGGGATCATACAGTATGTGTGTATTTGTATCTGATTGTTTTCACTTGCTTTTTTTTTCACAGTACATTTTTCATTCTTTACAGTACAATGTTTTCAGGGTTCATCCATGCTGTAGTCTGTGTTGGTACTTTATTCCTTTTTACGACTACGTAATATTCTGCGGTATAGATTGTACCTTCATATTGTTTCTCTACTCATCAATGGATGGGCATTTGAGTATTTCTACCTTTAGACTATTGTGAATAAGGTTTCTACGAACATTTGTGTGCACGGTTTTTTCTGTGGGCATATTTTAGCTTTTCCCAGGTATTCACTTTGTTTTTTCACCCAGCACTTGCTTCTTGGAGGAGATGAGTTTGTTTCAATAGACACAAAGAGACCTCCATTATCTTAACAACTGCATAGTCTTCCATCACATTTTTGTTATATTTCACAAGCCCCTCATGATGGATATTCTAGTTGTTTCCAGACTTTTGCAATTACAAACAGTGCTACAGTGAATGTTCTTGTGCAGCCTTTATTTCATACATAGAAGAGAGTAAGGTAATCTAATTTCCTCCAAGTGGAATTGCTGGGTCAAAGGATATGCATATTTTGGGGAAAGATCTTGCCAAATTACCCTCCATGGGGGTTGTCTGAACTGCACTCCCATCTGTTATAAAGACCCAAAGGAAACATTTCTGTCTGGACTTTGTATAAAGAATAGTTGTAAGTTTCCGCAGTAATTGGTTTGTTTTTTATCTTAACAAAGAATGTGACTCGTAACTCATCAAGATTGTATTCTGTTACTTTCTTAAGCCAAATTTGTGGTTCAACATTAATATGTAAATGAAATTGCATTATGGGTTTTTATCTTAAGGTCTCCATTTTTGCTCATCTCAAGGTATTGGAAAGCAGTCCCTGGACTTTTAACTTCACATTAGATGAGTCTGGAGTCAACTTCAATTCCATCTGGAGGATCTCAGAAAACTGAAAGCACAATAGAACCTGATGTATTAGCCAGGGAAGCTTTTAGATTTTGAGTGCATTTGAGTAACATCTACTGCAGATAGCACACATGAGGAAACATTGATTTTTTAGGAGAATAGAGCTTTGCTTCATTTCATAAGGAGCCAGGGTAAGCATGCCATTGCTGACCTTGTAACAGTCAGCAACTTCTTACACAGCTGCTTTTTCAGCCTTGAATGCAAGGAAGATGAAAGTCTCTTGCGTCCACCTAGTAATATTGGCTATAAAATCTTAGGGGAGTTGGGTTCCATTAGTTTCTAGATGGAAAACTTCTATCTTCTTCAAGTCCTTTGCAAAAGCAAAGACATTTCCAGTAAAACTTTGAAGAGACAAATTTCTAAGAAAACGTAAAGAAGGACTGTATGAATATTACTGGTTCTACTGACTGTCTTTTTAACTATTTGAGCATTCAGTTATTTCTTCACTCCACCTGGAAGCGATTTTGTGTTGTTTTCACCAGGATGCAGTGATTGGAAAGCGGACACTGCTCCTCATATTGCTTACAGTGCAGAGAGTTCCCTAACCACCTGATTACCCTGATGGAAGGAGGACAAGGAGCTCTGAATGCACATGAGAAGGTGTCGCTGGCAACTCCCTTATTTACCATTTTGCTCTTGAGTCTCCGCAATATGTCAAACACTGGGCTAGAGCTGTGGATAAATCAATAGAGGTATAGACGCATATCCTCCACTCACAGAGGCTATATTTGTGTTAGGTTGCCTATCATTTATTAAAGACTTATTATGTATAAGACATCGTTATCCTCTTGATGGCCCAGTAAATACTATTACAAGTATCCCATGAAGCACAGAGAGGTTAATAAATTGCCCCAGGCCATAGAACATGGGCATTTTGGAACCAACATTTGTGCCTAGTAGGCTGGCTCTTGTGGTTGTGTCCCTGCCTTTTTATGTCTGTGCTCCACTTTATCTGGTCTGTGTGTATGCTGGCTTGGGGATAACAGAGATTCGAAGCCAGGTTGAAAGGCTGAAATGGGGAGATTGTCACATAGAGATGTGACAAGGAGATGCCAAGGAGAAGGTGGGGATGGTTTCATCAAGAAAAGGGGTGTGTGGGTGGAAGTTGATGTGGCCCTGCAGAGCTGCAGGGGCTGCTGCTCCTCATGGCCTTTGTGGTATTTTTTTCCTGCCACATCCTCCTCTCCATTCTGCTTTTCCTCATTTTCCAGATCTTAGCAATGATTTTTCTAGACAAGTTGAAATTTGGGCAAGATGCTGGCAGGTCTGGAGACCTGTGGTCTGAGTGACATCTCCTCAGTCTCTGTCCAGACCCTCTGGCCCAGAACTAATGGCTGCCACCTGACTGGAGAAATCCTTTGAAGTTTTGAGTCTCTTGTCCTGGGATGACTAGCTTGTCTCGGCTGGTTGGGATCTGTGTCACCTGACCCTACGTTTTCTATCAGTCTCAAAAATGTTCACTTGGCTGCTTTTTGCTTTCCAGCCTGGCAATTACTTTGATTTTACTGCATTTTAAAACACTTTAGGTTGACAGTGCCTCATCTGGCTGACCTGACTTTGATCAAGGTGTCCTTTCAAATCTAGGATAAAGACTTTGCCTTGGAGTTGAACCTTGTCAAAACCTTTGTCGAACTTCTTTCTCAACCTCAGTGCTATTAATGTTTTGGGCTGGGTAATTTTTGTAGCGGGGCATTTCAGGGTGTTTAGCAGCATGTCTGGCTTCTACTTGCTAGATGCTGTGGCATCTCCCTCCTGACAAGTAAATGTCTTTGGACATTGTCACGTGTCCCCTGGGAGGAAAACTTGCTACTGAGAACTACTGACCTAACTGAGCAGTAATAGCTCTGCCCACGGCCCTTTGTCTTCTAGGTATAGACTGCTCTTACAGGTGGACAATAGCCAAAGGTCATTCCATAGTATTTTAACAATCTGGGATTTAAACTCTTTTTCTAACCTGTTATATGTATAAATAGTAATATTAAAACATGTAATTAGGGAAATAATAGGTAAAGAATAAATGACAACTAAATTTTATGGTTCTTACTAAGTACTGGGCATCTGAAATGCAAACCTGTGTGACATGTATTGTTATCACTGCTTAAGAGATGAAAACACTGATGCCCAAGAGGGTAAATTGTTTGCTCCAAGTCATCCTGATCATATTTAATTAGCCTTGACTTGAAGCTAGGCTTCCTAGTTTTATATCTTAGGCTGCACCTTTCTTAATATTAATTTCATGATATAAATAACTTCTAAAAATTTTTTGATGGTTGCTTATAGTTTTTGTTTATTACACAGGAGAAATGTCTGAATTAAAAGATGAAAAATATATATCTGGATTCATTTTTGTATCATAGAGGAACTATATCTCCCAAACATGGTTCACAAGCAGCAAGGCTTATGACCAGCAATTATATTAGAACTCATCTTTAATAAGCATTTTATTTCTGACTGTCCTATGAATAACTCAGCAAAATATCATTTTATTGTTATCCAGAAATTCCATCCCCAAAGACTAAATTCAAAAAGAACAATGCCGGTTTGATTGGACCACCAGTTATAGACAATGGGTGGTCCCAAAGATCAGTTTTGTTCACACACTGGGCACTTGAACTCAAGTTGGAGACCATAGGAAGCAGGAAGATCTGATTGCTAAGTACTGAGTCCACCATGATTTGCTTACGACATTAGTGTCACATTGCCGAAGTCCCCAAGCCTCAGTTCTTTCCTCCGTAGAAATGGGACACAAATAGGTCTCAGCTCACACAGCTTAGGTGACACTTAATGGAGAAAGCGCTTGTGGAATCCTTAGGCAAGTGCTTGCACGTTGACAGTACTCGTGAAGGTTGGTGATGGTGAGGATGATGATGATGTGCTGTGTTATAAAGAGTATATGGGCAGCCATCCTTCTGCTGGCCTGTGCCTATGCAGGTGCTTCTTTTCGCCAACTCTCTCCTCTGCAGGGCAGCAGCCTCCTGCCTGCCTGTGACCTGTACCCTGCCAGGGCTTCTCCTCACTGACCTCCCTCAGTGGAGGCAGCTCTCCTCAAGGTCACCAGTCTGCAGCCATGCAGACCTCTCTCAGCAAACCTGTCCTTTTTGGGGCAGCTCTACTGCCCCTTTGTGCCTATGCCAGTGTCCTTTATTCTTCTATCCTTTTTACTAATAAATCTACTCTTTAAGTAAGAGAGAGAGGAGAGAGAGAGAGAGACAGAGAGAGAGAGAGAGACAGAGAGAGAGAGAGAGAGAGAGAGAGAGAGAGAGAGAGAGAGAATGAATACGGGTTGGCAGTGTTTAGTCCTGTTCATCCTTAAGTAAAACAAACCAACCAAAGCCAAAACAAACCTACGCACCACCAGCCCTGCAGGTACTGTCAATTCCACATCTCCTGAAAAGACTGTTATTTAAAAATATGTTCCTTTCTTGTAAATTGTCCATGAGAACCTGTGACTATTTCCTCTGTGGCAATCCAAGTTTCCTTTTCTTAAATTCAGGACTTACAGTTTCTTAAAACATGACTATTATTCTTCACCCTTCTGCCCTTTTCTGGCAACATCTGTTCCTTGTGTTGTGTTTTTTTAAAGAGTGCTTTCTCAACCGTGGAATTCATTTCTCTTCCTTTCTTGGAGAGTGACATTCTAATTTTCTGTACTGGGCCCCCTTGCCGAAAGCCTTTCACTCAGTTGCCCCGATAACGTGGAGGTGTAGAGGACCGAGTCTTGCTGGAATATTTCCTTCAGAAATCATTATAGTGACTCAACTTCAGAATAAGCATTTTGAATGAAAACTTCCTAATTTGGGATTTATTTTCTTTTTGCTATGGTTGATGTCTCTCCAGTTTGGGAGAGGTGTAATTATAGGAATTTATTTGCTTTTGTATATGGGGAAGTATAGTCATCTTGAGGATCTGGGATTTTGGAGCAAAACCCACTGATGTTGAAAACATCGATGTGACAAGTGGCCACTGAGCCTTTCTCATGCTTCAAAAACAGCATCTTTTGGGATGTGTGTTTTAATGAGAAAGGATGGTTATATAACTGCTTCATATAAAAAAGAATATTTTTTAATATAATTTGAATGTTTGTCCTCTGTGTACCTTGGACTTAAAAAGTAGTTTGTTGCATAAAGATGTTGAGGTCGGGGAGCCTCCCTGATGGGGCAGTGGGTTGAGCACTGCACTGTGAAGCATCTGCAGCACAGCAGAGTGAGTTTGATCCCTGGCCAGGGAGGGGACGAACCCACATGGCACAGCAGACTGCTCTCTGCCTTGCCTGCTGCTCCCCTTAACAGTGTATTTTGTTTGATATGCCAGTTCTGCTCCCCACTCTGTCTCTGGTGAATCTGCTCACCTCCCATGACTCTGGCCTTTACCCCAGCTCTTGTGTGCATAAATAAATCTTTAAAAAAAAAGGATGTTGAGGTCGGTTTGGTGCCCATAGTCTTCCTCCACTGAACCCCCACCACACTTTGCTCACCAAACACTCCTCTCTGCTCCATTCTAACTCTGATTTCTAGGGTTATTGGTTTGGTTGTCTCTGTTCCTCTGCTTTCTTTCTTTATATTCCATATATGAGTGAAACGACTCATTGTCTTTCTCCTTCTGTTTTATTTAGTTTAGCATCTTTTCCTTCAGTTCCAGTCATGTTGTTGCAAATGGCAAAATTTCATCTTTTTAAAAAAATATCTGAGTAGTATATTTACAATAGGTATGACCTGGAAATAAACTAAATGCCCCAAAACAGATGATTGGATCAAGAAGATGAGGTACACATACAAAATAGAATACTGTTCAGCAATCAAGAAAGATAAACTAGAGTTATTCACAGAAACATGGATGGAACTAGAAGGGAGTATGCTCAGCAAAATAAGTCAGAAGGCAAAAGAAAAATACCAGAAAATTTCACTCCTAGGAGGAATATAAGGGAACCAAATAAGCAATGAAGGAAAGGATAATAACAATAAAAAAACCCACAACAACAAAAACAAAAAGACAATGACAAATCGGGGACACTTTGTAGGGAGGGGAGAGGAAGTGGATGGAGGGCAGAAAGAGCACAAGGGACTGAGGTGATGGTGTATGGGTGAAATAGTGCTCGGAAATCCATTGGGACCACAATTGATGTCAAATTTATATATATATTTTTATATATGTATATATAAATATATATATAAATGAATGAGTGAATGAATGAATGAATAAATAAATATCTGAGTAGTATGCCATCATGTGGATAGACTACGTGTTCTTGATCCTCTCATCTGTCATTGGGCATGGAGGTTGTTTCCATACCTTGGCTGTTGTGAACAGTGCTGCAGTTGACATAGCAGTGTAAATGTCCCTCTAAATTAAACACTGGTCATCTTTGTACTGACAAGGGAAGAGTTTCCTTTGTGAAGTAAAAATAATCTGAGCAGTTCATAGAAGATTTTGATTTCATGAGAGCTATTAAATATAGCATATCACTTTGATTATTCCTAGAAACACATATTACAGGATGCATATTTATAAGTGAAGAATACATAAATGAAGAAAGCAGCAAAATAGAGTCAAGAATGTAGGGAGGAGTCAGTTTTTACAGGTTCTGGAATGTCCTCGGAAGACTTTGGTTTTTATCTTCAAGGCAACAGGCAGCCACAGAAATGCTTTAAATGGTAGATTGATGTGGTCAGATTAGTGTTTTAAAGTTCACTCCACACATACTCTAGGAAATGGAGTGAAAAGTGGTGAGAATGAAAGTAGAGAAACTCTAAAACTCAGTAGGTGGTGGTTTAGATTAGGGTGGATACCCCTGTAAAGAAATATAGGTGTTCAAAAGGACAGACACACAGACCAGTGGAACCATATCGAAAGCACTGAAGTTAAAAAAAACACACAACTATGGACAACTTATCTTTTACAAAGGAGCAAAGAATTTGCAATGGAACAAAGATAGCTTATTCAATAAAGGGTGCTGGCAAAACTGGTCCGCCATATGCAAAAAATTGAAAATGGACCACTGCCTCACACCATGTACAAAAATCAACTCAAAATGGATAAAGGACCTAAATGTAAGACCTGAAACTATAAAATTTATAGAAGAAAACATAGGTAAAACGCTATAAGACATACGTCTCAATGATGCCTTTGAAGATGCATCCCCCAAAGCAATAAAAATGAGAAAGAAGATAAATAGGTGGGACTACATCAAGATAAAGAGCTTCTGTACAGCAAAGGAAATATTAAAAAAAAACAAAGAGCAACCCTACTGAATGGGAAAAAAATCTTTGCACTCCATACAATCGAAAAGGGTCTGATCACAAAGATATACAAACAACTCGTAAGACTCAAGAAAAATAAAGTAAAAAACCCAATCAAAAAAAATGGGCAGAAGAACTTAAAAAACACTTCTCTAAAGAGGACGTACACATGGCCAACAGGCACATGAGAAAATGCTTAACATCCCTCATAATCAGAGAAATGCAAATAAAAACCACAATGAGGTACTGCCTTACACCGTTAAGAATGGCACATATTAAAAAACAACAACAACAACAACAAATTCTGGTGAGGATGTGGAGAAAAAGTTACCCTAGTACACTGCTGGTGGGAATGCAAGTTAATCCAACCACTATGGAAGGCTGTATGGAGGTTCCTCAGTCTACTAGAGATGGAACTGCCTTATGATCCGGCAATCCCACTCCTAGGCATCTACCCAAAGGACACAAAAACATATCCAAAAGAGCACCTGTACCCCTATGTTTATTGCAGCACTATTTGTAATTGGTAAGACCTGGAAACAACCCAAATGCCCAAAAGTAGATGACTGGATCAAGAAGATGTGGTACATATACACAATGGAATATTATTCAGCAATCAGAAATGAGAAACTAGGGGCATTTTCAGAAACATGGATGGAGCTAGAGGGAGTTATGCTCAGTGAAACAAGTCAGAAGGCAAGAGAAAAATATCAAATGGCTTCTCTTTTGGGAGGAATGTGAAAGAGCAACAACTACAAAAAAAAAAGAGTAAGCGCAAGGAAATGGGCAATTACAACTAAAAACAAACAACAACAACAAAAACTCAACAAGACCGAAAGGTCAAAGATAAACTAAAGGGTCTATGGGGGGGGGGCAAAGATGGGGATGAGGGTAGAAGGAGCACAAGGGGCTGAGGTGATGGTGCACAGGTGAAATGGTGGTGGGAGCTCCCTGGGGAATACAACTGATGTCAAATATAATTAAATAAATCTAATTAAAAAAAAAAGAAATATAGATGTTCCAGGTGAGATACGCAGGACCGTGGTGGCCAATGAATCACTAGGGGTGATTTTTTAAACCAGGTAAAGTTGTGACTCTGTACAGATATATAGTGAACATGTGTTAAAGATGCTACTCAACTTGTCCATTAATGAGGGGCTGAGGCAGAAAACTACTACCAGGTAGTACCCAAACTACCCCACACATGATTTTCTGTCTCCTTCATAGTGAAGTTAAGGTACTGATGGAGGCAAAACCAGCTTTATGAAACTGGAAACTCTTCTGAATGGGACAGAATTGGCACCTTTATTGACTAGTATATTTTGCATTTCTATCAGTTATATACAGCATAGAGTTGTAGAATAGCTCCTGGAGACACAAAAGCAGATAGCTTTGAAGTGGTTTAGATGCACATAGAAAATGCAGTTTTCTTTTGAAGCACAGATTTCCCCCAGAATTCCCAATATGCCTTTGTGTGTATATGTTGCATACAGGGGTGTTGTGTGTGTATTTTGTCTGTGGGAGCAGTGTTGTGTGCATGTATGTATGGTTAAAGGGAATGGGGAATGATAAAATATAGCCTCATGCTCTTCTTGGACAAGCACCCGGGCCCTATTTATTGATGAATATATATACTGGGATGCAAATAGATTAACAAATTAGAATAACCTACCTTTATACTTAATCATTTACTAATAGTGTTTTCTATGGTATAAATATTATTTTACAACATCATTGTTAATGATGGCAATTTCCAGCTTGCAGATATGCCATAATTAATGAACGATGCCTGGAACATTTAGAATGGTACCATTTTCTATATGGAAGAACCCAGTTCCCATATGTTTGCATATTTCCTTAATTATTTCCCCAGGAGAAAAGTTCCTAGTGTTTCTAGGTGAAAGGACAGGTGTTATTCTGCCTCTAGAATGGTTGTGCTAATTTACTTCACCATCAACAAATAATTGACATAGTTCATTTGTTGTTTGTGGGTGCTTTTAAGAATTTTAATCCTATTTACACAAATTTCATTTTATGATTAATTATCTTGTTTTTGCTGTTATTTTCCTCTGCAATGAATTTAAAATGAGCCTTGCTCCCCCTGTATAACCTTATCCAAATTAACTTTTCTTTCCTTGAAAATGAAAGGTATATATAAATGATAGGCATGGGCTCATGTTGTTTACTCATTGGAAAGGTTTTTTTCTCCTATAAAATATATAATTTTGAACCAGCTCATTATTTTAGTAATTGGAGTTGGTAACAGCATAAGCATTATGATTCAAAGATGTCAAAGAAGTTCTTTTGTAAATCCTCATCATCTATCACTTTTGAAATTTCATCATGAAGATGTCATTCATAGGACTAGAAAAATATAAACATGTTGGCCTCAGAGGTCATCCAGGTCAAATTTCTTCTAGTGTGAAAAGAGAATTTTGCAAACAATGACAGGTTGGCAGAGGCATTGTCTGCTGGGTTGATTCCAGTCTGCTGCTTCTCCTTGGTTAAAATCTCCTCCTTCTACTTCCAGGTAGCAGCTCTAGCACCATATTGTGGCTGCTGGAGAACTCTTGGACTGTCGCATTTCATCAGCCTCAAAGTAACAGAAGAGCCGACACATGGGGAGGGCAGCTGGTTACTCTGGCCATCCATCATGTCCCAGGTGGAGAGGTGACCTCTTAGAGAAGTCACTGGTCAGCCCATGTAGCTGACTACCCAGACCAACAGGGAGTGATTTAGCCTGGATGTTAGGTACTGCAGCCATAACTAAGAATAAGACATTGAAGGCAAGGGAAGCCAGTAAAACTGAGAAGTTGCATGAGGTACTTTGCGTGTTGTCAGCAGATGTAGCATGTTTGGGCCTCTGGACTACTGTCAAAGATGCCAAGGACTGTGTCACTGAAGGAGAGAGGGTGGGCTCCTTCTTAAAGAAAACATTTCTTGAAGAGTGCTTAGATATCTTGGAGTGCAGGATTCCAGGTGTGGAAATGCTCCATTAGAAACCATCACTGGGGCCTCTCTGGTGGCACAGTGGGTTAGGCAGTGCACTATGAAGCAAACCACAGCCACTGTAGCACGAGTTTGATCCCTGCCGCTGGCCAGGGAGGGAATCCACATGGCACAGAAGACCTCTCCTGCCTCACCCGCTGCTCCCCTCAGCAGTGTGTTTCAGTCAGTCTGCCTGTTCTGCTCCCTGCTCTGTCTCTGGTGAATCCTCTCACTGCCCTGAACTCTGGCCTGTACCCCAGCTCTTGTATGCATAAATAAATAAAATTTAAAAAAAAGAAAAAGAAAAAGAAACCATCATTGTTGGAGCATGCTTGGCAGCAGGGATTTTAAAATCACAAATACAAATGCCACACCGAAATAAAGTGGCTGTCCAGATGAAAGAGCATATGGTTACAACTTAATGTCGTTTTCTAGATTATGATATGCGTGAAATTCAACTTCTTATAGAAGGCTTGACTCTCAGCAGAAGTCTGTACCTCCTTAGGAGTCCAACGCTTCTGGGAAAATTCTGGGGTAATAGTTCAGAGCTGGTTCTCCAAAGTCAGGCAAACTGAGGTTGGAAGATTAGCTCATTTCCATGAGTAATACTTAGTAAGGAACTTCCCTGCCACTATAGCTCCTTATCGCAAAGTGGGACAATGACAGCACAGGCCTCAGAGAGGATGGTGGGAAGCTTGCCGGGGTCATGCCCAGGAATGGCCTGGCATTCTTCAGGGCACAGAGGACACACAAAGCCAATGCCAGGGGTTAACACTTTCATATGAAAATGATTCTGTCATCAAATTATCTAACAGTATGTTTAATGAATTTCAACTAGTGGGTTATCTCCTCTCTGTGGTCAGTGCTACTTGGGTCAGTGGTCAGTGTCTTAAAACAGAATTAGTTTAAAAAAAGTCAACTAAAAGAAAAATGTTAACTAAAATATTATAGATGATGACTGTGTTAAATAAAATATAAAGGAACAGGTTGAAATAATGCATTTTAAAAACTAGTTTCCTAAACTATTAAACAAATGAGGTTATTCTCAAATTACCATCCTTTTAGCAATGTCGGTATTACTCCAACTAGTCTGCACATGTTACCCTGCTCACCAAGCCCTCCTGGTTCACTTCTTGTAAATAGTCCTGAGATATTTAGGATAAGTTTTTAATCCTCTGGTATTAGCTGCTTCCTCTGGTGTTCCTAGGACACAGACAGCAGTTGGAAATGGGAGTTTAGCTCAGCAGATTTAAGTTTCACCTTCAGTGTCTCTCAAACTGAGACAGCTTCCAGCACTGCCATTTGCTGGAAACCACCCATCACAGAGGCCCCCATCATGGCACACACGGAGAGCTCTCTGTTGGAGTTCTACGTGGGAAACACTGTGCTATCTGAAAGTCTTTATGAATGTCCGTGAATTGGTTTGCAAATGACAAACAAAATGCCTGGGGAAGGTGTTAAAGAGCAGATATACCTGGCTTCTCCCAAGAGGTTCTGGCTCAGTAGACCTTGGCTAATCTGTAGGAATCTGCACACATATCAACAATTATGGGTGATGCTGGACCAATTCTGAGAATCACATTGTATGATGTGGATAATCGCACAAATTGCTCTCGACTTCGACACTGTTAACGTTTGTACCGTGTGTTTGTATGTCACAAACAGTCCCTTTGCATAAATCAGATTTGTTTTTCCTTATCTCTGGATGGACCAGCATATTTTAATCTATTCCAGAGTGACTTCCCAGCCAATTGCTATAAGCCATGTGGGGAGTTAATTTGCATGATCGTATTTTTGTATTTATTTGGTTATAATGTTGCATTTTTGCCCTTACTACTTAGTAAAACAAAATAAAGACAAAAACTGAGGAATAAAATCCCCTACACTTATTACAAATGGATCAGAATAAAAACGGAAATCAGCAGGTGTGCTGAAATTGAGGAATCTTTCTTTAGCTTACATTCAGGAGTCTCTGAAGGTAAACTAGGAAAATACCGGTTTGATTGTGAAAATGAACATGTTTTATAAAAAATCTTGAGGTGCTATCATTCAAGATTGGGTTTCAAAGGTGAAGCATAATTAGGAAATTCAGAATATCTTTCTTAATGAAAATAATTTTCCCCCACAGTGCGCAGATTTCTTGTGTGTCTTTAGCATGCTCAATTTCTGCACTCATTTCAGGGGCATGAACAAAAGAAAGGGGTTTGGCAGTAACAGAATACCAGTAAGAAGCCCATTTCCAAACCTTTTCTTTGAACAATCAGAGTGACAATCATCCCCACTGTAATTACAGCTCTCCGATAGCGGTCAAGCTTTAAGGGAGTCTGTCGTCTCATCTGTTATTCAGACATAAGTGAGATGTCGGCAAGACTTTTATTTGCCAGCTACACTGTGAAGAATGTTAATTTTCATGCTTGATTCTTCAACCTGAAAGAATTTTGTGTTTAGGCTTTTACCAATGGCTTTGCCCTTCTAGATATTTCTTCATTCAGTAGTTGAGGTCCCTGGGTCTGCTAACACAAGACGCAGGGCTGGAGCAGATTGGATTTGGCTGTCATTTTAAGATGTTGATTCAGTATTACTATATTTTTCCATTAAAAATTGGAACATATTATTCTGAGGTAATTGTAGATTCACATTCAGTTGTAAGAAATATCACACAAAGGTCTTGTGCCCTTTGTCCTTTTCCCTAGTGGCAACACGACAGTGTGATGTCTTAGCAAGACATTGTCATTAATACAGGCAGGACCCAGGACAGTCCTGTCACCCCTCTATAGCACTTTCCTTCTTTCCACTCCCCCTCACCCTTGGCTTCCAATTCTATCATTTTGTCATTTCGAGGCTGCAATAAATGCAGCCATAGAATATGTTACTTTGGGGTATAGTTTTATCCCCATTCAGCATGATCTTTGGAGATTAATTCAAAACATTGCAGTTTCAATCGTTCATTTGTTTTTATTGCTAAGTACTATTCTGTGATACAGATGTATCATAATCTGTTTAGCTATTCACCCAGGGATCACCCATAGAAAGATGTGGCTTGTTTCCAGTTTGTGATGATACAAACAAAGCTGCAGTGAACACTGATGATTTTTTTGGGCCATTCTGTATTCTTATTGAACAATACATTAGTCATCCAATTTCTCTGTATACTTAACCAGAGCTTGGTATTATTATTGTCTTAGTCATTCTGATAGGTATATAGCCAATTGTGGTACTGGCTGTATTTGGGGCTTTACTCTGGGATAGATTCCTCTATTAAGTTTCTTCGTATTTGTTGTCAAATGGCCTGTAGAGGATCTTTGCTATTTGTAAATATTATCATATATTGAAACATTTATTAATTTTCAAGCTAAAAGTATTTTATTTTGGAAAGCATGTGTTATATGCTTTGCATTTTTCTATCTTTGGCATTATCATTGTAAGTGTCTGTTGCTGTCCAGTTTAATGTATTTTGGTTACTCCTCTCAGAGTAGCTTGGGTGGCAAGGAATAGAACCCCATTCAAGCCAGGTAGGTGCAAAGCTGCAGAAATGGTGGTGGTGGTAGGTTCCTAGGAATACAGATGATTTCCAAGATGGACCAATGGAAGGACTAGATCATGGAATCAGGAACTGAGAGGTGACCAAGAACTAAAAATACCTCTTCTAGGGGGCCTCCCTGGTGGCCTACAGGTTAAGTCTCAGTGCTATCAACACTGTAGCCCGAGTTCTATCCCTGGCCAGGGAGGTGACCCACATGGCGCAGCAGACCTCTCCTGTATTGCCTGCTGCTCCCCTTAACAGTGTATTTCAGTAGATCCGCTGCTCTGTCTCTGGTGAATCCTCTCACTCCTCGCACCTCTGGCCTGTACTCCAGCTCTTATATGCATAAATAAATTTAAAAAATAAAAATACCTCTTCTACCTGAATTAGACACTAACTCTCTGTACCTGTTTTTCCCATTTAACTATTGTGCACATGATTCAATGTGGCCACCAACCTCAGTTCATATCTGGCTGGTAATCTTGGATTCATTGGATTGAATTCTCGGAGGGAGAATCTAGTTGGTGTTGATCAGCCAATTATTAGCTAGGCTAGTATCTGGTCCAGCTCTTGGCCATCAGTTATGTAGTATGTGACAGGGCTGTCTCTTTCCAGGACTGCCTGTGATATAGGCCATTGGCATACATCAGGCTTATCATTTCATATTTGATTTAATTTGAAGTTAGAGCATGTGCTCGAGTGCCTATTTCACTTGTGCTGATCTGGGATTTTATCTCTAGGATTTGTTCTGATGTATTCCTACTGACACTGTTATCAAAACTTGCAACTTGCCTTCAAATACTCATTTTCTTTAGAATTCAATACTTGACGAAATGACATAATACTCTTATTGTGGAACAAATCTGGGGTTTTTAAATTTTATTTTCCCAAAGCAACATCACATTTATGAGTTACAAATATTTTACAAGTGAGAGCATCAAAAGGAAAACATGTAAATGCAAAAGGCAGTGATATCTGAGTTAGTGGCGATGCTGAGTTCAGTCTTTGTCCTTCTTTCCAGATATATCAACGATGCTGGTTAGTGTTCAAGAAGGCTTCAAGCAAGGGTCCAAAAAGACTGGAGAAATTTTCCGATGAACGTGCTGCATATTTTAGGTGTTACCATAAGGTAAGACTCAATTTCTGCAACTTTTCAGAAATCTGTTCACCAGTAGGTACCTCAAGTTAACTGGGTCTGAAAATTTGCCTCAGTTTTCTAACTAAGGGGCAAATAATACTTTTCTTTCAGAAAAAAATTTTTCTAATATATTATCTACTTACCAATTGTTAAAATAATTGATTAATAAATGTAGAGTCATTTTTCTGGTTTCCTGCTATTTGTTGTTGTTCTAGTCTCTAGTGTTGAGAGTTTACCTATTTTTTGGTAATGTTCAATTTGCATTGTAGGCTTTACCCCCAACATCAAAGTCCCTTGAAGGTAAAAGTTGGATCTCAATGGGTCTAGTACAGTGCCTGGTGAAGAAAAGCTCTTCTGGTGCTTAAAATGTGGGGAAACAAGAAAAGGGGAGAAGCTGTAATAAAGGTGATAGAAGAGGAGGATGAAATTTCACCCATTAGTTTATTTTGTTACCTTTGATGACTCAATTTAATCCAGACTTGCAGTTCTCTTAGTAGTAGTGAGATTTCTTCAGCAAAAATAGTTGTGCATGAAAGTGCATCTCTCAGGAATAGGAAGTTAGTAGAAGTGCGAGGTGTGCTCACTGAGTACATTCATACATCAGTCACCCTTTACATGACAGTAGATTCTCCATAGTCCTCATTAATGGGTGGCCTGTGTGTTTTCTTTCTTTATGAAAATGTGTCAAAGGATATGACTGGGCCTCCATTTCTCCAATGTCCTAACTATCCCTTTATGGAGAAAGTACTATTTCTGCCTATGGCGGAACAGTACTTATTTTCATGAAAGAATATTTTAATGGCTTTGGTTTTCTAGCCGAACAATTCTTGCCCTCATTTTGTCTGGGCCTACTTGTCATTTCTATTTCTATGTGAAACCAGTAGATCCCTTGGCACAGAGTTTGTCCAGGTGAGGGAAAGAGTATATAGTCTTTCCTTCTGTGCAATTCTTCAAAAGTGGTGGCGTTTTGGGTTATACTGCTTTGACAGTTTGGTTTGTACAATGATGAAAATCCTGGGACCAGCTGTCTTCTTCTTAACTTAGAAAAATTGACTGTGCTGTTTTATAGGCTCAAGTCTACAGACATAAGGGAAGAAAAAGAGCCAAGCAAGACTTTGAGAAGAGTAGGAATGGAGTCAGACGTCTTATCCTCCATGTGTTTCATTCCCTACTGTCTTGTAAAACCAAAGTGGGCTGAAAAATCCCCTCCTTGAATGTAAAACAAGTTAAGGGGAGATTGAGGGCAAATTTACCCTACTCAGGCTTCTACCTGCTGGCCTTGGAATTTCATATGTAAATCTTTGGGGGACTTGGTGGTAAGCCACATTCTCTTTCATCTATAATAAGCATTAACCGCAGTTCAAAGCATTACAGCAGAAGAATTATCTATGTTAAGCCTTTGAGCCCTTGATGAGTTCCTGCAGCCCAGTCACCCTCCCAACTTTTAGATCTGATACATTCAGTATTAATCTCTTGGGGGCATATAAAAAGCCCTGGTAACTCTGAGCCATGCATTTTTTATCTAAATGCTGTGTAATTTATGAACCTTGATAATAAAATATTGGGCTCGTAAGAGGCACACCGTGACCAAATTTCAGAGTTTCTTCGAATATAACTAAAGAAATTTCCAAAAGAAAGGAAGATTGGTTGGTTGTACCTCCTAGCAGTATGGGAGTGGCAGGGCACATCCAGATCAATCCCTCCTCCAGGGGTTCCTGGCATTTATGAGAGCAAGGGGTGTCTTTCATTTCATTTAAAAAGATATTAAAGGAAAAAATGTCAGTGTTCCATATCTGATTCTTTGGATATTTAAATAAGAAATTGAGTGTAGGATTTCAAACTAGGAACCTTCCACTCCACAGCTGAGGTAGCTAAGGTCTTCTCATGCATACCATTGGGAAATAAATAAATATATGACTAATGCACATACAAAACAATTCATTTTCTTTTTTCTTTTTCTTTTTTTTGCCTCCTCTGGAAAGCACCCCTCAAGAACCACAGCTGTCACCAACGGCTGTGAATTTGATTAGCTATAATTGCAGCAATATTAAGACTCCAGCAACTTTAGATTTAGTTCCTGACCTTCTTGTTAAACATGAGTTCACCGTTTTCGTTCAGGAATTCAAAGTTGGGAGACCAGCAGGGGTTGAGCGTTTCTTTGCACAGGTTTACACTATAAAGATGAAAACAACTGGGATGAAATCTCAGGATGGAACATCATCTGTTACTTCTGGGACCAAGACAAATGGTGTGGCGGGTATGCTTGACCCATATTTAGGACACCTGTGTCTCTGGGGTTCTGTTTGTTCTGAGAAAAAGTTGTTGACTTTATTATTGAGGTAACATTGGTTTACAACACTGTGTATGATTTAAGGGTGCAGGTTCACACCTCCTCAGATGAATGTTACCACCCCACCCCCACCACCAAAGCACCCCTGGTCCTCCATGACAGTCCATGGAGGTGTCTGCCCCCATTGTCCTCCCACCCCACCCAGGAACCTCTGTTCTGCTGTCCTATTTCTAAGGCTTATGTTGGTTTAGTTTGGTCTGTACCTTTGTCTGCTTTTTATATTCCACCTATGAGTGAAGTCATCTGGTGTTTGTAGTTCTTCCAACTTAATTCCATTTAGCATAATCCCCTCTAGTTCCTTCAATGTTGTCCCAAATGGCAATGTTTCATCTCTTTTTATAGCTGAGTAGATTCTATTGTGTACATACATATCTTCTTAATCTACTCATCTGTCATTGCACTTGGGTTGTATTCATAATGTGGCTGTTGTAAATAGTGCTCATATGAACACTGGCTTTTTGCAAGTGTCACTTAGTCAAGATGAGGTTACCAGGCCCGCACTCAGTAGCTGGTGTCCTCCTAAGAAGAGACACAGATAGTCAGGGAGAAGATGGAAGCGGAGACTGAGGGATAGGTCTGCAAGCTGAAGGACACGAACAATGGTAGACAGAAGTTAGGGGAGAACTGGAGGAGGTTGTTCTGCAGAGCCCTCGTGAGGAGCCAGCCTGCTCACACCTTGACTCTGGAATTCTGGCCTGCAGAATGAAGACATTTCTGTGGTTCGAGCAACCAGCATGGGGCACTTTGTTACTGAGCCCCCAGAAGCCAGCTCATGGCCACCTTCACTCCTGGCTCTCTCTCTCCTGGTTGTTGCTTCTGTGACTCTCAGTGATAACGTTTATACCTCACTTACCTTATCAACATCCAACATTATCAACAGACACCCCTCCCCTTCAGGAAGTAAGCACTTTGGCTTATGTATATAAGCACTCCTACCTCTTTTTTCCTTTTTCTTAAGAATTGTGATGACTACATTTTTAATGCACTTGTCTCTTATTCTGTGTATACTTACAGTCACACACTGATGCCCCTGGGCTTCCTGCTTATGTTAGAAAGCGTTGCTTCACTCACAGCCTTGTAAGAGGTACGAGTGTGGGCTTTACCTTTCACTTCCGGCTTCTCCAGCTTGTCAGTTCTTTACTTCACATCACCTAACTCCAGGTTACTGTTGTTTGACAGAAATGTGTGCCGACTGTCCTCACGTATCTCAAGTGTCACCCATTTCAAGAGCAACCAGAAATATAATGTTTCAGTGAAACTCATATTGCTGAAGTGTAGTTTTTAATACAGTGTAGATGAAATCAGACATTTCTCTGGGTTGAATTGGCCTGCAGCCTCCTACACCTCCTCTTCTTAAATCTATGAGTTTCCTCTTAAACAAATAGCAGAAAGAGGAAGTGAAATCTTGCCAGGAGTCCACATGTGACAATATATTTAGGAGGTCTGTTTTATTATGCATAACTTATAAACGAACTCTCATAATACTCTATCTGTGATGAACTTAGTGTCTCATTTTCTTTCATTTATTTATATTAGCCTATGTATATGCATGCTTTGTGATGAAAAATGTCATAGACACTTAAGCTACAACAAGATTTTCATCAGAGCCACACACATTCTTCAGAAATGTTATTTTAATCAAAAACACCATTAAAATTGTCAAAGATGAATTTGTTCACTATGCCTCCTCTACAAGAGGATTCTAATTTTAATTGGAGAGCTGAAGGCTTTTCATGCCAGAATTGCAGGTTTCAGGGGAGACGCAAAAACCAGCTCAGTATATCATCTAGCTGGCCACCATGGATTCCAGATCAAAGGTGGAGTCAGCCCATGTAGTAACACCTTCATGACTAAGTCAAGGACATTGAATCAGGAATAGCCCAGTAACTGCGAGTCCCAAAGGCTAACCTCTGAACGATTATTTCTGAAACTTTCCATTACCCTTAGTATCACATCCAAATTCTTTACTATTCCCACAGGCTCCAAGACCTGGCCTGATTCTGCCCAAGCACGTCTTACACAACCACTCAGCACCTTCCCATACTGGTCTCTTTCACCCTGTTCCACCTCAGGACTTTTGCACCTGCTGTTCCTTCAGTCTAAAAGGTTTTCCAGGGCCTCCCTGGTGGAGCAAGGGGTTAAGCACTGTACTATAAAGCATCTACAGCCACTGTAGCATGAGTTCAATCCCTGGTCAGGGAGGTGACCACATGGCACAGCAGACCTGTCCTTCCTTACCCGCTGCTCCCCTTAGCAGTGTACTTCAGTCAGTCTGCCTGTTCTGTTCCTTACTCTGTCTTCGGTGAATCCTCTCACCCAGCCCTCTGCGTCACTCTCACACGTCTGGCCTAAACCCCAGTTCTTATATGCATAAATAAATAAATCTTTAAGAAAATAAAAGGTTTTCCATGCGGTTTCTTCCCTTTAGTTAGTTATTACCCCAAATGTCATTGCCTCACAAAGGCCTTGTTTGAACACCCCTGCAGTACCTGTCACATTTTTTTAGTATATTAAATTCATAACACTTAGCACTATTGAAATTATGTCAGTCATTTATTTGTTCCTTTTAAAAAAAATCTGCTAGTTGGCAGTAAGCTCTGAGAGACCAGTTTGCTGTATTGCATGTTGAGCTCTGATCTCACCATCTTTATCAATTCAGGATGATCAAAGTGTCTGTCAAATGCTGGTTGAATTTCTGATGGGAGGGGGGGACCCCGGGTTTTCAGTCAGGAAGGACTTTCACTACATTTAAATTCTCCATACCTTAAGCACCTCATTTATAAAGTTAGACTGTTATAACAGCACTGACCTCTCAAGGTCAATGTGAACATTTTTTTAAAACAATGTAAGACAAGCAATTTATAGTCTTAGTGTAACCCTTCTAAACCCTAAGTGACGATTTGCTCTAACTGACATGAAAAGAGAAAGGGTGCGTTTCCTCAAGGTAATGAAAATTTAGTCAAATGGATGATGGCATCTGAGAGGAATCACAGAATATTTCTGGCCACTTGAGTTCCTGGGGAAGGGAGTTGTGTTGAGAAGAGATTGCAATCCACTTACTCTACTTAAATGTTTCTTACAGAATCTCTACTTTGTCTTCTTCATTCTTCTTATTCTTTAAATTGTAAACATACATGATCCGTGTAATAAGTTTAATTCTGAAAGGTAGGAAGTGACATGAAAGACAGTAATCCTATTTTGGACCCCAGTCCACCCCCTCAGAAAATAGTACTAATAAATTGATGTGTGCTAATTTTAAAAAGATTTTATTTATGCATTCAAGAACTGGGGTACAGGCCAGAGGTGTGGGGGTTAGAGGGTTTACCAGAGACAGAGTGGGGAGCAGAACAGGCAGATGGACTGAAATACGCTGCTGAGGGTTGCAGCGGCGAGGCAGGAGAGGTCTGCTCTGCCATGTGGGTCACCTCCCTGGCCACAATCGAACTTGTGCTCCAGTGGTTCTGGATTCTTCATAGTGTGGTGCTTAACCCCTTGCACCACCAGGGAGGCCCCTGATGAGTGCTTTTATAGATTTCTTTCTCTGTTTACACTAATAAAAGCCTACTCTCTCACACCTATAGATCATAATTTTAGAGCAAAAATGGAGTGGTTCATTGCATCCTGTACATCCTATACATCCTTCCCTCACATTTTGACCATAAATCTAATAAAAAATTAGTGGTTATGCCTCATTAATTTAATAACTCTTGAGTACTCTTTGTAAATTGATACACCATAATCTGTTTAAAAATACCCAAATTGATGGACAAAAGGTTTATATTTTATTGCTAATATAAATTCTACTATGGTGGGAAAACTTGTCTATCTTTATGTGCTCTTACTAATCTTTTTTTGCCAAAAAAACCCAACTTTTAGAATTGAGATTGTCAGGTAACTATCCCTTACCTTTAACATTTTTTGCAGTTACTGTCAAATTGTCTCTAGGTAGCTTCTACAGAATCACATACCCACTGACAACTTAGGAAAGTATGCTTCACTTGAGATTCCATTCTGCTGATAAATTTCAGACGCAGACTTCAGTGTGTGAGCGCGTGTATGTGTGTGTATTTTGTATTTTTAAGGAAGACACAATGAATGGGCTATTTCAGTTACTTCACATGTACAAATAAAGATTCCCTCTTGAGTGAGACAGTCCAAATTTATAACTCAGACAGGCGCTAGTCCAATTTATTTCTAGTGACCAAGGTCATGTAGATATTTTTGGAAAGAATGAAACCATCTCTATGGGGTTGAGATCTAACTGTCTAGACTAGTTCTTTCTTAAGAATCTTTTCTAAAATGTTTGCTTAAACTGCTGTGTCTGGGGTCCTGAGGGGAGACTTGTGGACAGAAATGCTTTGTGCTGACAACTTTTGATTAGAACGAGCATGTCACCTTATCTGTTGGCCCTGCTTACGTGCATGGGATGTACTGAACTATAAAACCCTTTTTCTTTTTCTTTTTTCTTCAAGAAAGACAATATGAAAATTTTAAAAGGTTTGGAACACACTGAGGCAGTCTTTTGGACACGTTTAATACAAATGTTTATTAATGTATTTTGGAGTACTTAAAATTCTCAACAGATAGTAATAATATAATTGGTTACTTTATTAATACTCAGGAAAGTGTTATGAACCAAGAAATGGGTTGCTTTCATACTGCTTTTATTTTCAAGGGCAACCTACAAAAGTTAAAGGGCTTATGATTCTTCATTTTCAGGAGGATAATGACTTTAATGTTTTTTTAAGAATAAAGTAATTTGAGGCTTCTGTAGAGCTTTGCTATTTGCATATAAAAAGTGAATTGTTCATTTAATTCATTCAGTCCCACAAGGGGAAAAATAATTAGAGTATAGCCTAGAAAAGCAAGGTGGAAAATTGTCTTTTAGGTAGCCATCTCTTGTTCATTCTAAACATAAATAAATCATCAGCTGTAAATTACTATCAGCAAAAGAAGGGAAAAATTGGAAATCAAATCCTTGTTTTCCTAAATGGCTTTTACCTTAGCAGGACACCAGAAACGTACTTAATATTCCCACACAGTGTCTACTAATTGCCTAATTGTTACAGGAGCATACTAGTTCCTCAAAAGAATGTACTTTAAAAAATCTAATTCTATTAATTTTTCCTTGAAACACCAGAAGAAATTTCAACCATTTCTGTCTAGTTACAAAATAATCCATTAGGAAAATTGAATTGTGTCATTTGTAATTGTTTTCCAGGTTGTTAATGCAAAACTGTATTGGTAGCTAATTAAACTTTTAAAGTATGGCCACTTTGTTAATCGCTGACTATTAAACATTTATTTCAATGAATACTATCATTTATGATGAATAAGACATCTGGAGGATAGCTTTAAACCGCCAAATTAGTTTGGCATTAGTTTTCTTCTTTGGGAATTCTTAATTGGATGGCACACTTAAAGATTTATCAGAAATTTCAGAGACAGTTGAATCTTTCCTTTCATGAAGTTATATTACTCTGTTATTTTGATACACAGACAACTAAGATCCAGGACCTACGTAGCAATTATTAATAAGTAGCTCTTAAATCTCTCCCTGTCTTCTCATTCCTCTTTTCTAACCTGAGCTAGAGTCCTGAGCATTCATGTCTGGTTGCCTGATGGTCTCCCTGGACCTCATTCAACCCTCAGTTCTTGCTCCCATCCTTCACCCACCAGATGGGACCAAGTCACTGCCCAGGCTCATCTCCAGGGGGCACCATTCTCATCAGTCCTACCCAAATGGTGTGCTGCAGTTGCAAGACGTATCAGCCTAGTTTCGTGTTGCCTTTACTGGAGCAGTGATACTCAACCTCAGCTCTATCAATACATCCTTTGTAGGAAGTTTAGTAGTATCTCTGGCTTCTACCTGATAGCACCCATCCCAGTTTTGACAACCAAAAATGTCGGGGGCTGAAGGGCTGCCAAATCTCCCCAATTGGGAACCCTTGGCCTATGGAATAATCTTTGTAATATGTAGATGGGACCATCCCATTTATCCACTTAAAACCTCTTAGTATCTGCTCTTCAGACTTCATGAGTCACCCTAAACCCCTCATGGCCCTCTGGTCCCTTATGACCTGGCCCTGGTCCAACCTTGGTGTCTATTCCTGTTTCCACCTCCTTGTCATCATTCTACACGTGGTTGTCATGTTGTTTCCTGATGATGCTCAGGTTGTTTCTTCTACCTGGAGACTGGTGTTCCCTCTCTTTGTCTTCTCAACACCTGTCCATTCTTCATGAGCCACATTAAGAGCAACGGGCCCTACATCTGCAGTGGCAGTCTCTCTGATCCTTCTCTGTGGAGTCACTTGGTGGCATTTGGTGGTTCAGTCAAGAGTAGTAAGCTGATCTGTGCTTGCATCCCAGCTCTGTCCCTTTCCACCTGTGTGCATGAAGTTAGCTTCATGGCCACAACACTCTTTCCTGTATAGTGGGAATATAGGGGTGACAGTAAGTGAGGAGGCTTGGGCGGGGGGGTGGGAAGGTGGGGAGGGAGGAAGTCGAATAACCCAATGGCTGTGAAATCTTTAGAACCCGATATCCCCAATATCTAGCACATAATTAAGAGTCTGCCTCTCAGGAATGAAATACCTCTGCCAGTGATGGGGAATTGTCCACCCTGGGTGTGTTGATGGCAGCACTGTGCTGTGGTCTCCTTATCTTTATGATGGGGTGAGGGAGGTCGAGCTCCAGAGACAGAGCTTTCCTTAATGTGAATTTACTGAGGATCAATACCCTGAGAGGTACAGTGCTTAGCACTAGAAGTATAGTAGGAGGTACAGTAGCAAACTAGAAGACAACTCCCTGCATCTACTCTGCTGGAGAAGAGAGAGATGTGAAGTAAACATAGGGGCAAAACAATGTGTTGATGTGTTTGATAAATACTAAGGGGGAAGTTAAGGGTTGCAGAGGGCAAAGCAAGTATGGGCTGAGAGTGTGTCATTCTAAATAGAGCCATCAGTTATGGTGTCACTGTAAAGATAAAGTAATATAAAAATAGCTGAAGTTGGGGCAAGAGGGAGCCATGGGGATACCAGAGGGTGAGTGTTTCAGAGCAGACAAAGAACAAATACCAAATGTTCTTGTTTGATGAGATTGAATAGACCACAGGAATGGCATGGGCTTCATTTGGGCTTTTAGGACAAATAAATTGGCATTTGTGTCTCTTCAACACAGTGACGCCTCTGCATCATGTAGGCTGCATTTGCACAAAGGTGCATAGGAAAGGAAAGTGCCAAGGGACAGGCCTCTTAGACTGGCAGGACCTGGATGGAGACTTCCCTTTCCCTTAAAGAGACTTGTAGTGTGTAGGAGGCAAACACACGGTTGGAATATGTCTTGAGTGAAGTGAGTCAGAGTTTGTTTAGACCGATTTCAGGCAATCCAGCCAACGTAACCATGGGCTGGAGCCAAAAGGCACACCTCCAACAAGGTAGCCTTCTGTCATTTTCTGCATTGGCCCAGGAAAGGCGAGTGGGACCGCCCTCACCATCTGCCTCCCATCTCTGAAGGAGGCTTAAACCTCCACACATGCAGAGAGTTGAAAGCCCTCATCACCGATCAGACACCAAGCAGGTTCCACCCAAAGGCTGGAGAAGCCAAAAACCCCCAGGATCCCTTCTCAACAGGCTTTAGAAGTACAGCCTAAATGGATCCCGACGGGCATGGCTGCCTCCATGACCAACCTCGGTTCAGTAGGAACTTGCGCTTGTGATAATAGCTCACCGTCCCTGCTGAAATGCCTGTGAAGAGACCAATGACAGGGTCAAGTCATAAATGGCATGTCTCTCTTCTGAAGTCAGCCACCTGAGAGTGTATGCCACAGTCCGTCTCATGACAGCTCTAAAGCCTGAGGTTGAAGACATGCAAGTGTGTGAGGAGTGTATAGTGGGCTCTTCTATCAGCTCAAAATACAGAGAGTGGAACGTCTCACCTGATCAAATGCAGTAGCTGTACGTTTTTGAAATAATAACTGAATGACAATAGGGATTCTAGTAAAAATTCAGGATCAGTGTTTCCAGATTACTTTAGTAGCAGGCAGTTTTGGGGTGGCCATACTCTAAAAGCATCTTCAGTCAATATTGATTTTGCGTCTGGCAATCATTGCTGTAGGGACTTTACCTGACAAACCAGTTGGGCTAAAAGAATAAGATTTTTAGTAGTCACTGGCACCATTCCTTAAAAGGTAGTAGGAAAACAGACCATTCACATAGTACCGAAGTATTACCTGGCTCTAAACACAAGTAGAAATGTGGCTTTTTTAATATAGAAAGAAGTGGTCGGTACACCCAAGTGATGGAGCTGAGCATCACTAATAGGGATGTTCTGGCTCAGTTGCCTTTCCATATGATGCAATGTGATGCCCACAAAGTAACATCTGTCCAAGTGTATTTCTTTTTAAAAGATGTATGCATACAAGAGCTGGGGTACAGGCCAGAGGTGTAGGAGGTGAGAGGATCCACCAGAGACAGAGTGGGGAGCAGAACAGGCAGATCCACTGAAATACACTGCTGAGGGGAGCAGTGGGAGAGACAGGAGAGGTCTGCTGCACCATGTGGGTCCCCTTCCTGGTTGCGGGGATCGAACTCTCACTGCTGTGCTGCGGATATTTCGCAGTGTAGCACTCAACCTGCTGCGCCATCAGGGAGACCCAAAGTCCAAGTGTCTTAACAAGAATGTTTTCTGAATCTCATCTAGCCTTAGATGCGATGTTTATTTTAGGAGACATACAAGGAGATCAGAAAATCAAGGGCATCATGAAAAACACACACACACACACACACACACCTAGAGCATGGGATATTCTATAGGAAGGTAGATGTGATATGTTCAAAATGGTGGTGTTATCTGCAAATTGTGGGGACTCTTGTAAATTAATAGAGATTCAGGTATAAGAAGAAAGGCAATGCATAGATCTTGTTATTGGATTGGATCCTGGATTGGGGTGATGGTGCAGGGATGTGCACACAGCTTTAAGAGATGTAGTTGTAACTTTTCGGGAAATTTGAATATGGGGTGGAAAATTAGAAATTCTTGCCTATTTTCTTAGTGGTGAAAATGGCACTGAGGTGATGTGGGGAAACCTTGTTATTTGTAAGAAAGGTTTGCTGAAGTTGCGAGATGCTGTAGGTTAATGCCTGTAATTTATTTTTAAATACTTTAACCAAAACCAAGAGTGTACTTGCATATATATGTATATATGTATATATACATATATATAGGGAAAACAAAGTCAAGGTGAAATGTTAAGAATTTTTGATTCTCAATGGAGAACACCATGGTTTTATTGCCTTATTCTTTCAAACTTTCCTGTGCTTGAAAATCTTCAAAATAAAATTTTAAACACAGTCATGCAGACAGAATTTCTGAAGAAAAGGCAGGTGGCAGAAAAACTAAGAAATTTTTAAAATAAGGTATAAGGAATCAGAAAGAATAAGAACACTGAAATAATTTCCCAAGTGTCCTAAGTTAATAGAAATTGATTTAGCACCTGCTTCAAAAGACAGTGAGTTAGATTGGATTAAAAACAGTTATCCAATAATATTTTTTCCTTCAGGATTTATTTACTTATTAATTTATTTTTTATTGTGGTAACACTGGTTTGCTGTATGTGATTCAGAAGTATAGATTCACAGCTCTTCAGTTATATTTCACCACACACACACACACACACCCCACCAATACACCCCTAATCCTCCACTGCACTCTGTGGAGTCCCCTCCACATTTTGCTCACCACCCTCTGCCTCCCCCTCCAGTAACCCTAATTCTACAACAAATTTCTAGGGTGTGACATTGGATTGGCTTGGTTTGACTCTTTGTTTTGTTTCTTTATATTCCGTGTATCAGGGAAATCTTATGCTATTTGTCTTTCTCCTTCTGACTTACTTTATTTAATGATATATTTCTTGAAGTCAAATAAAGTCCTATGAAAGATACTCCTACAATTGAAAGCAAACCAAAAATTGGGCCTTCCTGGTGGCTCAAGGGGTTGAGCTCTGCACTTTGGGGCCGCTGCAACTACTGTGGCATGAGTTCGATCCCGGCCAGGGAGGGGACCCACATGGCGCAGCAGACCTCTCCTGCCTCGCCCGCTGCTCCCCTCAGGAGTGTGTTTCAGTCATTCTGCCTGTTCTGCTCCCCGCTCTATCTCTGGTGAATCCTCTCACCTCTCTGGACTCTGGCCTGTACCCCAGCTCTTGTGTGCATAAATAAATAAAATCTTTAAAAAAAAAAAAGAAATCAAACCAAAAATTAAAAAATCAAGTGGTATCTACCCAGTGGAACGCTGCACAGGACCCTCACCTCCATACATCTGGTGTGATAGTGGATGAAAAATCTGGACACAGAATAACATAGCTGATATGTTTCCACTTACATCAAGGTTTGTTTAAGACTGAACTAACCAGTGGTGATTGAGGTCAGGTCAGTGTTTTTATTTGTGGCCAGTACTAAGCAGAACAAAGTGATATTGACCGAAATGCTGAGTCATTTTCGATTTTCTTCATTTGCTGCCTGTGCTTGTCCCACAGGACCTGGCATCTAGTAGAGTCCGGGGCTGGGTGGCCCATGCAGGACCCCTGGACCAGTGGCCTAGAAATACCTTCTTAGCAGGTGTCCCCACATAAAAGCAAGTAGTTTCTGAAAAGCTCAGTTTGTTTAACCATTTCAAAGTCCAACTAGGAAAGATGAGTTTAGTTCAGACTCCCCTCCCTCCCTCCCTGCCTGCCTCCCTCCCTGCCTGCCTCCCTCCCTGCCTGCCTGCCTCCCTGCCTGCCTCCCTCCCTGCCTGCCTCCCTGCCTGCCTCCCTGCCTGCCTCCCTCCCTGCCTCCCTGCCTCCCTGCCTCCCTGCCTCCCTCCCTGCCTCCCTCCCTCCCTCCCTCCCTCCCTCCCTCCCTCCCTTCCTTCCTTCCTTCCTTTTCTCTCTCCCTCCCTCCTTCTTTCCTGTATACAAGCATTGAGAGGTGTGGGGGGTGGGTGAGAGGATTCACTAGAGACAGAGTGGGAAATAGAAGAGGCAGATCAACTGAAATACACTGCTGAGGGGAGCAGCAGGTGAGGCAGGAGAGGTCTGATAGCCATGTGGGTCACCTCCCAGGGCAGCAGGGATCAACTGGTGCTGCAGTGGCTGCGTTTTGCTGGTTTGCTTCATAGTGCGTTGCTTAACCCTTTGTGCCACCAGGGAGGCCTCATCTTTTATTTATTTATTTTTGAGTGGACAAATACTTTATTTCACTTAGTTCAATTTTCCCCTTCCTCTCCAAGTGATGCACTTTTAGAAGTGTAATTTACAACTTGCAAGGATATTTTAATATGTTTGTTTCCCAGCTGCTTTCATCTCTAGTTTTATGCATTTCTTCACTTATTCTTTCATTTATCTTTATTATTTCTCAATGAGTGCATGTTATACTCTCAATGAATGTAATCTTAGGGAAAATGTACCAGTTAGAAGTAAGAAGCCCTAAGTGGCAGGGTGGCTTCGCCCTTGCATTTCAGGGTGAACCCATAATAAAGTCACCTTTCTTTTCTTTTTTAAAGATTTATTTGTGCATACAGTTACTGGGGTATAGGCTGGAGGTGTGGGAGGTGAGAGGATCCACCAGGGCAGAGTGGAAAGCAAAACAAGCAGATTAAGGGAAATACACTGCTGAGGGGAGCAGTGGGCAAGGCAGGAGAGGTCTGCTGAGCCAAGTGGGTCCCCTCCCTGACCAGGGATGGAATACGTGCTGCAGTGGCTGCAGATAGCTTGATAGTTCTGTGACTTAACCAACCTTGTGCCATCAAGGAGGCCCATGAAATCACCTTTCTAATTGTCACTGCTTGTCCTTGTAATGGGGTTTACCTGGCATGGTTGTTGTCCCAAGGATCTTGTTTTCACTTTGTAACCATTCTATACCCTGTGGTTGGTTAAAGTGAGTGGGCTTCCTTTTGAGAAATGGATTTATAATTTACTGCTGAGAAGAGTAGGGTGGGATTTATTCCCTCCATTAATAAGATTAGCTCCACTTCTATATATTGCAATCTGTGTAAAAGTTCCTTTGAAAAATTAAAAGACCAGGGGCCTCTCTGGTGGTGCAGCGGGTTAAGTAGCAGCACCATGAAGCTATCCGCAGCCACTGCAGCACGACTTTGAACCCTAGCCAGGAAGGCAACCCACATGGCACAGTAGACCTCACCTGTCTCACCTGCTGTTCCCCTCAGCAGTGTATTTCAGTAGATCCAACTGTTCTGCTCCCCACTCTTTCTCTCGTGAGTCCTCCCATGCCCCCTGTACCTCTGGCCTGCACCCCAGTTCTTGTATACATAAATAATCTTTTTAAAAAAGAAAGAAAAATTAAAGCAGTAACAAATGATTCCACCATAAAATAAAACTGATCAGAAGCGGTTGATTTACTCAAACTTGGTCTCCTTTGTACAAGAAGTGATGTGGTTATACAGCAGGATTTGAGAGAGAAACTGTTAAAACACTTGATAAAAAGGAAATCAGTCAGGATATACCGATCACCTTTTTTTTTTTTAAGATTTATTTATTTATGCACACAAGAGCTGGGGTACAAACCAGAGTCCAGGAGGTGAAAGGATTCACCAGAAACAGAGCGGGGAGCAGAACAGGCAGACTGACTGAAACACACTGCTGAGGGCAGCAGCGGGCACAGCAGGAGAGGTCTGCTATGCCAACCGATCACCTTTTGCTGTGGCAACAATTCCAAAATCTGAGTAGCTCATAGCTGTTCACCCTTAACTTCTGCCCTTGAGAGCTGAGAGGTCCGGTGGACTCTGGATGGATCAAGTATAGCTGGATTCATTTAAGGTCCATCTGTCTGTATATTCAAAGATCCAGGAAGAAGGAAGCATGTTCTCATGGTGTAAAGTTGAAACTCAAGGAGAGAAGAACTGTCCTGACGACACACATTTACCGCATCTTCTGGGACAGGAGATGCCAGCAGCATCCTATTGGTCAGCGTAGGGGTGTGACAGCTCCAAACTCATCAGTCATGAGCTGAGAAGGACTCGAGGTTTGGGAACAAATCATTAAATCTATAACCTAAAATTAATCCTGCTGTTAAGTGCAAAGTTTGCCTCTGGCCTAACTGTAAATGCCTCTAAATCTGAGAGACTAATTTTTGCCAAGACCTATCTTTCTCTAATCTTTCCTGACCTCTGTGCTCATCAGCATACTGTGTGCATCAGAGAACGCCCTGATTCGTGTTCATTGCTTTTTACCAGTGGCTTTTCCAAGGAGCCACTGCCTGCTGTGAGTTTTGAGTTAGTGCATGATCATTTCTGTCAGAAAGAAATGGTGTCAATTTGTACAAAATCGGATTAAGCCTGAAGCTAAACTGGGCTTAGAAAGTAAACACCCAATTTCTAATGAAAAACAAGCATGTCAAAGGTCTCAGTATTGACATCAGCAAACCGTACAGATGTTTCTGGTCTGTTTTGATAGCTACAGATTTTATCTTCATTACAGAAAAGTCTCTGGAGTCAGTAAGCTTAAATATACCCTGGAAAAGGAAAAGCCAGGTGGGAGATGGAGAGGTTACATTAATTTGAAAGAATAACCAGACAGGCGGTGACCTAGAAAATAAACAAGTTATTTTGATCATCTAACTTGGTCTGCTATTGTAGAGATACCTATAGAGATAATATGAAAGGATATAATATAAAAGATTTAGAGGTGATATTATCTATAGAGATAATGTAAAAGGGGAGAAAAAACATCGATGTATACTCACATACCATTTTTAATCAGAAGACTTGGTTCCTATTTCATTTCTGTTGGCTAGCAAAACTTTTAGTAATGAGAATTTGTAACTGGATCTCACTTCCACCTCTCTGGAAGAGTTCTTTTAAATCCTAGTTCTCAGACCTATTTCAGATTTTGGTCATGTGACTTGAAAGTTTGATTGTCTTGTTCACTTAAGAAATGCAATTGTAAAATAGGCAAAAAAGGCAAGAGGAAAGAGATGGGCCTATCAGATGGGTGCCCTTTGGAATATCACATGGGACCCAATCTCTACCAATTTTTTACTGGGACCCATGCCTCTGTCCAGCAAATGAGTTTTCATTTATGTATATGTGATACGTGTGTGTGTAGCTTGCGATGTCATAAATAATGAGTATGGTTCTCATTGATTAACTACATTATGAATTCCTATATATGAACTAAGTCCTTCCCTTTAAGACATTCTAGGGGTTAGTCCAGGTAACTGAGTATCATGGTAACGTTTGATCCCAATGGCACAATTCCTTGTTTTCAAATTTGCTGAATCTCTCTCCTATTTTATCAAGGGTACTGTTGAATCCCTCTAGTGACTTTTCAATTCAGATATTGTAATCTCCAATTACAAAATTTTGGCTTGGTTCTTTCTCTTTAAGAACTTAGTAAAGTCTGAGAGAAGTGTCTTTTTTTTTCCTTCAAATTTGTGTGTCCCAACAAAGAGTAATAAGGGACATGAAGACATAGAAAGCAGGGCCCTTGAACCAAAACAACGAAATAAATCTCCAGAATCTGACCTACAGAAACGGAGGTGTATGAATTACTTACCAGAAATTAAAAATCAACATTATAAAGATGCTCCATGAGCTCAGAAAAATGAGTTTGGACAGAAAAGGGAAAAATGAAAAAGCTAAGTGATATTGTTCTTCCTGGATTTACCAGCTTTGCATGAGCTGCACAGCCTTATGGGGAATGGGGGTAGAAAGATACAGAGGGGCTTCAAAGAGAGCACAAATATCAGTAGTGCCTGTGGGGCAAGGGGTGGGGAGGTCAAATGTTAAACCTTATAAGTAAACTTAATCCTTGCCAAACATGTCAATTGCTACCTCAGGACCTTTACACTTACCATTCCTTGTGTCTGGGATGACAGGACTCATTTACTCACTGGTTCACTCTTTCAGATCCAATGCTCTTCTGCTCAATGTTCCCTAGTCAGAGAGGGGTTCATTGACATAAAGTAACAAAACCCCCTGAGCCCACACCAAATTCTCTATACAGTTGTATTTGTCCTCATAGCACTTCCTGGTGAAATGTTTTGGTTTACTTATTTTCTCCCTTCACTGGTATTTAAAATCCAGAGGGGCAGAGTCATTGTGTCTCATCCCCAGTGAATAGAACCATACTCAATATAAAGGAAATATTTTTAATATGCATAAATAAATAGCAAATAATGAATTAAAATTTGTGATAGATGAATGGATGTAAGATTTCTGAAGAAAGAATGTGATTCTACTACAATCCCTTTTGAATGCTTGACCTTGAGAGATTTTTACATTTTATCTGTGAATGTGTACCCATTGTAATTCATGCAGAGACTTGGGGGTGGTGGTGCAGTGGATTACAAAGCAAACCAAAGCCACTGCAGCAGGAGTTCAATCCCTGCTGCTGAACTGGGAGGGAACCCACGTGGCACTGCTGTACCCTCCTCAGCAGTGATTTTCTGTAGATCTGCCTATTCTGCTCCCCCCTCTATCTCTGGTGAATCCTCTCACCTTCCACACCTCTGACCTGTACCCCAGTACTTGTATGCACAAATAAATAAATCTTTTAAAAAAATGAAAGAAAAATAAAAGCTGTTATTATAGACTCTTAGGAGGGAGTTTTTAAAAAAGTTTTGAGCTTGGCAGGAAATAACATCTGGCTGACCTGAAATGAAAGAGAAAAAGAAGAAATTCAAACTGAGGGTGAACTGGTCCTTGCTGTGTGCCAGTAAACTTGCTTTTTGTTCCCCTGGAAGCGTTACAGGGCAGGGAGAGGGGCACTCCAGAACCCCCAAACCTGGAGTTCTGCCTCTAAATGGGTTCTGCCATCCGCTGCATTAAGACAAACATATAAGACCTTTCATGGAAAGGAACTTTAATACAATTAGGGTACAATACAGAAAAGACAAAGAATATAGTTACTAAGTTAAGCATCCAAAGTTACCCATCTCCTTGAGGGTAAATAAAAGTCCAGCCAAATAGGATTGGCTTAAAGCAAGGCCCAAAAGTCTGCCACAAGTCTAAAGGACCTTCAGTAGAGACCCATAGAAAAGGGTCAGAAAGAGTCAGACAAATCTGGGAGGAAAAGAGCAAAATCAAAATCAAGATGAAAGCTGCCATTGTTAACCTCCCCACCGGGTCTCTTACCCACATCTGTTCCAATCAGCCCAAGACCAAAAAACAAGCGCAGTTTCTTTACTGTCCCTCTGCTCCACACCTCCTTGCTGCTCTCCATCCTGCTTCCTTCTTCCTCCCTTCTTTCTGTGTTCCTGTCCTCTTCTCTCCAAATCTTCTTATCCCTGCTCAGCTCCACCCACTTAGGGCAGAACCAGGATTCTGGAACTTCTCCCTTTCCTTGGGACCACCCAGTACAGAAGCAGTGCTGAGGGCCCAGGGCAGCAGAACCTCGATGGCATTGCCGTGTTCAACATCATTTTACTCTAACATGGATAAGAAAAAATCCTGGCTGATGCTGAAGGAAACAGTATTTATTCAAGGACCTACTTTCTTTATTCAAAGTCCCAGTTTCCAAGAACGTACTGAGAAAGTTGAAGACTTCCTGTACAGTCTGATTTTGATGGCCAGAAACATTTAGGTTGCCCCAAGTTCAAATGACATCCCTCTGAAATGTGAATCTGAGACCCAATCAAAATCAGTTTGCTTGAAGAGTGAGTTTTTAGGGACCAATGATTTCTTGATCAAAGAAATAATAAATATGCCCTGCATCATTTTTCTTGTTTACAAAATGGAGTATGGTAGAAATAAATATATCTTGAAATAAATATATCTTATTAGTTATAATAATCACCTTTGTATTTTTGAGGAAGACTCTAATATGGATTCATGTAGATTGCAATTCTTGTGGGAATAAGGTGAGAGCCTGTATATGTGGGAAGGTGAGGGTGTTTTGGGGGGTGGGGCTGCATGCTCCTTGAGATGTAGTTCTGAGCTGGGGACTGAAACGTGCTGTAGAACCTGAAGATCCTTTCCCACGTAGAACACAATTCTGCCTGTTCTGTGAGCACTCTCACTCCCCACCCCCAGCCTAGCGGAGGTGTTGGGCTGCTTATTACCTAAACCAATTTCAGAATGGGTAATTGTGTTCTGAGTCATGCAGTTCTCCCTACACTTCCTGACTGTTGTGGGTGACTTATTCCTTCCACTTTGCCCTTAATCGATGTGTAAGGAAGTGACATGTTTCAATGTCATGGCTGTGTTCATGCTCTGTGGATGACTCTTATATAACATCTTAGTAGAGGGTCAGCTAGGAGCCTGGGGTACTCATACTTTTCTTCTACCACTCAGGAAATGAAAGAGGTCCTTAAATTGGAGATGACTTCCAAAACTAAAGATACTCTGAGTTTTGAGTTAGGTGGCTGAAGAGCTAAGGTTTGGGGGTCAATTTGCCACATTTAGTACTCAGTTGGTTTTCAGCTGTGATCCTGGGCACAGCTAAGCTTTCTCATTCTCAGTTTCTTCATCTGGATAATGCCGATTAAGGTGGCATCTTATCTTATAGGGTTTTGTGAAGATCAAATAAGATATTCTGTATAAAAATACTTAGCACAGTGTGTGGCACACGGTGCAGGCTCAGACGTTTCTGTTTCGTTCAGTCCTTCATTAAGTCATTGATGGGTGACTTGTGTCTAGCTGGGATAGGAGAAACAATGGGTTAATTATAGCAAGTGAATAATAGACTATAGTTTCATGCAGCATATATTGGAATGGAGAGAAGGGACAATTGATTTACACCAAGGTCAGGGCAAGTTTCCCAAAGAAAATGAGCCTCAAATAAAAAGTATAATTTTCCTGGAGAAGAGGCAGGGAGACAAGGCATTTACCTTGGAGAAGCACCGAGCAAATAAGTCTGTGACTGAGTTCTTCAAGTCTTCTGATACTCATTGAGTTTTTCTGTGATCATTCTGTGTTTGATTCAATGATAAGAAAAACATGCTATCACTGCTCTGTGGGTGCTTCTCTCTATAAGAAAGACAGACAGACAGACACTAAGCCATACCCTACTTATCCCTCAGAGGGCTTTGCAGAAAAAGGTGTCATTGGGTGGGTGGTACAGCCTTGAAACTCCATTATAGTGATGGAGCTATGTAGGGGTTGTCCAGTAAGGTCCCTGAGGTGACTGAAATCTAAATTAGGAGTTACTGGTGAGTGGGGGTGAATTAAGAAGTGGGAAAGCTGTGTGCCAGGAGAACCCCACTGCTTTTTGGGAACTGGGACACAGGGCACATGAGGAAGGTAACAGAGAAGAGATGGCTAGCTCTGGGGTAGACAGCAGAGTGGTCATTCTAAGGTTTGGAACCCTTGTCCCAAATATGATGGGAAGTCATTTAAGTGTCCTCTTTTACATATAGAAATGGCAGAATCTGACCTATGTTTTTGAAAGTTCATCTGGACGCTGCATTAATTGTGCATTCATGGGGTTCAGATGAAAAGAAGAGAGATAAATAAGCAGCTGTAGCAAATAAGCAGATAGTAGCTTGTATTGAGGTAGTGACTCAATAAACAACAACAGCAACAAAAATAAATGGTTGCATCTGTAAACTCTAAGGGACTTGGATCGTAGAGAATAAGAGATAATATGGAGCCACTGAAGAGGCTGGTTTGGCCATTTTTGGGAAAACACTGGTGTCTTACTCCTTATGGTACAGAAGAAGCATAAATTTGATAGCTTGTATACAGCAGAAATTTATTTTTCACAGCTCTAGAGATTGGGAAGATCAAGTTCAAGGCACAAAAGATTTATCATCTGCTTTTTGGCATAGTAGGTATCTTCTTAGCATGTTCTCAAGTGAAAGAAGGAATATAGGGGCAACCTAGAATCTCATTAATAAGGTCACTAATCCCATTCATAAGGGCTACACCCTCATGATATAATCATGACATAGTTATTAGGGGCTAGCAGTTGGGGGATAAACATTCAGTTTATAGCAACTGTTATATTTCATGCGAAGAAATTTATATTTATACTCTAAAAAGAGCTTGTGTAGGTAAAGAAGCAGGGCTATGAAATAATCAGATTCGTATGCGCATGGAGAATAATCTTTATGTTTCTTCCCACCTACTTCTTGATCCTGGCATTCATTCAATTTGGCAAACTAGATGGAAGAAATCATAATATTACTGAAGACATGAATGGGAGGCATGTTCTTTCATAGAACAACATGAGAAATATACTAAGGGGAGGTTCATTGTGTCACCATGAAAGAGGCATTTGTCTTATTCATACACTACCTGGAAGCTGCCTAAGCCTTCTGTTTGCAGGACTCCACTGTGAGGCTCTTTGAAGGCAGCAAGGAATCTAAATATCACTGAGTGAGGGGCAGCTAGTTGCAAACCAGTAATCCAACATTCTTTGTGAGAGGGAGCAGTTTATAAAGAGTAAGGGGACCAAGAGACTGGGAAAGAGAAAGGAGAGTGAATGTCTAATGGGGAAACTTCCCTATCAAAGTAGGGACCCCATCACCATGGAGACTGTAAGTCAGGAAGAAGCAGGAAATATCCCACAAGTTAACTTTGTGTGTTGGAATATGTGACATTTTTGAGACTCAGCTCTCCATCTCTGATTGACTGAGTGAAATAATTTAGTTTTGAAGTGGGTCACTCTTCTCTTCCTCAGGGGTGACCATTTTATGCTGGGAGTACTCTGAAGGGACAGAGTATTTAAAAGCCTGTCCAGGGCCCTCCCTGGTGGCGCAGTGGGTTAAGCAACGCACTATGAAGCAAACAGCAGCCACTGCAGCATGAGTTCGATCCCTGCTGCCGGCTAGGGAGGGGACCCAYATGGCACAGCAGACCTCTCCTGCCTTGCCCGCTGCTCCCCTCAGCAGTGTATTTCGGTTGATCTGCCTGTTCTGCTCCCTGCTCTGTCTGGTGGATTCTCTCACCCCCGTACCTCTGGCCTGTACCCCCGTGCTTGTATGCATAAATAAATAAATCTTTTAAAAAAAAAATAAAAGAAAAAAAATAAAAGCCTGTCCACAGTGATGACAATAGATACCACAATGATTGAGAAGACAGACTCTGGGGGGATAAAAATAAAGCGAAACAAGCTTTCTGCCTTGATGAAGTTTTGAGCCTAGGCCACATCATTTGCTTCAGAAATTTTTAAAAGGAAAGGCAATATGTTTACCTCCCTTGCTATACGTTAACAGTGACACTGAGGTCATTCATAGCTTTCATGCGCAACCTTTTAGGTCAAGCTGCGTTCATCTGTGATGTGGCCCCCTTGGCCTCCTGACATTGATGGGAAGCACAGCTTCCATGTGTGACCACTGTACCTCTGCTCGCTTTCCAGGTCACAGAGCTCAACAATGTGAAGAGCGTCGCTCGGCTGCCGAAGAGCACCAAGAAGCACGCCATAGGCATCTATTTCAATGACGATACCTCCAAGACCTTTGCTTGTGAATCAGGTTTGTCTGAAGAGGAAAGACCTTTTTGCTTTTAGTTTGTGGGTGCTGGGCCTCCAGTTTCATCTCTTGTACTTTTCCACAGACCTTGAGGCTGATGAATGGTGCAAAGTACTCCAGATGGAGTGTGTGGGGACGCGGATCAATGACATCAGCCTCGGAGAGCCTGACTTACTGGCTACTGGGGTTGAGAGAGAACAGAGTGGTATGTAGAGAAAATTCTCTCCTTCACTCTCTTTTTAAATGGTAGTTCTCCACATTTAATACAAGACATTGTCATTATGTGAAATTATAGAGATGTACAAAGAAAAAAGTAAAAATGACCTCTTATCTCTCCTAAAACTTGTGTTCATATGCCAGTGTATTTTCTTAGTACTTTTACAGTATGTAATGCGAACGCGTCTACATTTATAGTGTCAGCTAAAATTTTGCCAGCAGTTTTATGTCATAGATACTGGTACTTCTCCATTTTACAGGTGAGGAAACTGAAGCTTAAGAAAATAACCTTCCTCTAATTCCCATAAGTAGTTTTTAATTCCAGTCTATGTAGTCTTGGGCCTGTATTTATAATGTACAGATTTTATAGTGCAATGGGTTTTAGTCTTTTCCACTTAAAAATTTATTGAAATCTTTCCACTGTTGTTCATGAAATCCCAACTTCATGAATGTTTCATCAAGTTTAAATCCATCTAAATCTGTGATTTTGCTTTTCAAACTGAAACCTTTAAGCCAACTTTTTGAGATTGACACTTGACTTGGGAATCAAGCTTTTTAGGAATAATTACCAGAATACTCAGGAACGCTTCAGCATGTATCTGTGTTGGTTTGCAGCGTGAGCCTGGGGTCATCTCTTTGCTTCCAAATCACCGAGTCTGTGATAGGGTGGAGGGGACCCCAGAGTTCTGTTTTAGAACTCGATTTGATCTGTGAGGCTCGATCACTACCAGAGGCTCTGGATCTTTGGCTCAATCAGCACCTGGTAGAGGCAGAATTGGGCTGACCCTTCCCACAGGCCTACATGCAGCCGTTAGTAAAAGATGCCTCCCTCTCGTCTGGAGAAATGACTTCATGACACGCTTAGTCTGGGCTCATGTGGATGCCTCGTCTTGGCCATCATCCATCTGCATGGGGATGATGTCAAACATGAAGTGGAGCACTTGGCAGGCTCCCATTTGTTTTAACCTAGTGTGCTCAGATCAGCACTTAGTTTTTACAAACTTATATTCATGAAGCTGTGTCCTGATCATGCTATAAATGGAATTCAAGAATTATCTGTTCCCAGGAGTGACTTTTCCCATACCAGTTTTCTGTGCCTCAGTTTCCTCTGCTGTCAAATGGGAATAAAAATACCTGTTAGATGATTATTAGATGCGATTAAAAAACCCAACTAGGTAATTTAAGGCACTTTACAATAGTAAATCATTTGGCTCCGTTTAATTTAATTACATGTTTAATTTTAATTAAAGTGGACACTCTTACTCCTGTTGCTGGAGCAGGTAGAATTATAGAAGAAACAAATAAATGGGTAATGATCTCACTTTTCAGTGAATGATGACAATTTTCCTTACTTGTTCCAGAATTCTCCTGAGGGAAACTTTCCCCATTAAAGCACACTTTTAATAATAGCTCATATCAATAGACCAAGAAAATAATTTGCTTATGGGAAGTTCAAAATAACTTGGAAATTCTGAATAATAGTTGCATGAATGCATTTTTGAATACAATCTTGTCACACTTAGTTACTCAATTCAATTAGAATCTATGGTAATTCAAATGACTTCCTTAGTATGAAACAATTCATCCAGAATTCTACTAATATTACTAGTGCCATACTATCTTATCAGAGGTTGACCACCTACCATAATGGATAGGTAAAAATGTGTTTGCTCTAGTAGTAATATTTTTGGTTTTCCCTTAAAGGTTTTATCTCTATAATTTCTCAAATTAATGATTTTTTAAAAAATTGTAACAGAAACCGCATGATGGTGTCTATAGGGAGGAAAATTCAGTTGTATTCATAAGCCAAAGTTACTTATGTAGATTGATTTTGGTAAAATTTTAACAGTCATCCTAATAATAGACAAATGAGTATTTTCTGTATTTGGCTAAAGAAATTTCTTTGTTAAACTAGTTAAGATATACTCATTGGCATTTCCCATCTGTTGGTCAGTTAAATGCATAGTATTAGTGTGGAGTTTAATATAAATAATTTGGGGTATAGTTTTGTCCATTTAGTTATGAAAATTATAAGTTGATAAGTCTAACTTTAATATCATTAAGCCATCTAGCCATCACTTTGCACCTGCATCCTTTGTGAACACAAAAGTGTGGGTGTAATTGCTACATACTTGTCAGGGAAAAAATTGCTTTTAATGGATTCATTGCTTTAGTGTTACTGGCATACAGATTTTTTTATTATGCAAATTTAAAAATTCTGAAAATGGACTTTGCTCATGTCATGTTTAGTGCACGTTGACAGCCAGACTGTATCGTTATTGTTATTTAATATGGGTGTTCACTTAAAAAATCATTTGGGGGAGGGGACTGTTAATTTATGAGAAGGTTTATCTTCCTGAATAATCAACCAAACCCTAGAATATGAGCTTGAATTATTTTGAAATGCCTCTTTGTTCCTACGATGTCTTTGATGTTTTATTCCTGGGGATTTTAGACTAACCTTTTGTTTTTCTCCCAGAGAGATTCAATGTGTATTTGATGCCATCTCCTAACTTAGATGTACATGGCGAATGTGCCTTGCAGATTACGTATGAGCACATCTGTCTTTGGGACGTCCAGAATCCCAGAGTCAAACTCATCTCTTGGCCGCTAAGCGCCCTGCGGCGGTATGGACGAGATGCTGCTTGGTTCACTTTTGAGGCAGGGAGGTGAGTTTCAGGACTGTTGCTGTTCCCCTCTCCCTCTCCCCAGGTTCACATCACCGCAGGCCTGGGTCTTCCTAAGAAACCCACCTGAAGTACACCTTGGGATGGACTAGATTGATGACTCTGCGGCACTCACGTGTACATATGCAGTATTCAACGTGGCCTTCTTTCCCAGGGGAGACTCTAATGGCTTGTGAATGAGTTAGGAATTTTTATCACATGCTTGATTCCATACTGCAAACTGAGGTTGAATTTGGTAAAAATGCGCCAGTTACTGGGTCAAGCTAAGTAGCGGCCAACTTCCTGGTTTTTGGGACGCTCCCTCATCAAACTAATTATGGTTAATTATATGACTTGATTGAAATATAGCATATTCCTGAATTCTCCTCGCTGTGTAAGCAGTGGCACTGGTACTGGAGGAAGTTAAGCCTCCACATTGCTTATTTTAATACCCCCAGACACTTTTATTACTTTCCATTTTTCCTCTTAGATGTTAACTAGGAGCAAAGATGGTACCAGGGACATTTGGGTTGATCATTAGCTACAAGATTAGCCACCTCAGCACCTCATTTCCTCTTCCACACTCCCTCCCCAGGACTTAGGCTCTTTCTTTCTGCAACACTGCAGATACATTTTATTTTTTAGAATTTTAAATGAACAACTTTGAAGATAAATGCAAGTCATTCTGTAGATGATTGATATTAGAGTTGAAAAACATTAACTTGTGATTTGGTTTTTTAGTTTGTAAACAAGTGATACTTGATAGGAGAGGAGAATAAAAACAGAAGTTCTAAATCTGAGACCCTAATTCACATGAAGAAATCACAGTCCTGCCCTCCTCAGACTAATCTGTTCATCCCTTGAGAAGCTAAATCCAGTTATTTAAATTTTGGGTTTCAAGAATATGATCAAAGGGAGGTGTTTACGGCTATCTTAGAAAGTTTCAACTCTTCTTTCTCACATAGCTCATCACTGGTCTGTTTTATTTTCAAGTAACCTGGAAATGCTAAAAATCCATAATTCTCCCAGAGACGACAAGTTTCCTTAATTTTGAATTAAAACTTGAAACTTTAGAGCAGTGTTCTTTTGTCAGAATTTTTTATTTATTAACCTTCTGGGAAAATTTAAGAATTTTGCTTGGAAAATTTGGGTTCCAGAAATGATTTATATATTAATTATAATCACTGAATTTAGACTTAAATGTTTTATAATACAAATAGATTTTTTATAATTATACCACTCCTATTAACACCCACTTTTATTTAGTGCTGCAGAGGAGGATTCTGCAGCGATCAGGAATATGGAGGGGCAGCACTTACTCAAGCATTAATATCCTCTGATGAGTCTTTGACTTACTATTTATGGGAACTAGTAGCAAGAAAAAAATATGACTTTGTTTGGTAGTTTCTGGAGGCTAAAACTGTAATAAACTTTTGTAATATCTTGTGACTATTTGAAACATTTTTGAAATCATCTCAATCTCCCAGGTTTTACTACTACTCATATCTTCCAAAAGTTGAATCTGTTCATACTAAAATCTAGTAGAACTCTGAGGAGTTAGACGATGATTTTAAAACTTGTCATTTCTGCCAACTGATGTAGGAGATAGAGATTCTGAAGCAGATGTATTTTGGAGAGAGAGAGAGAGAGAGATGTAATCATGCTGATATTTTGTTGGGTGTAGGAGATCAAGGGCAGAAGTGTGTATGGGATAATACTGAAGTAGCTTAGGTGAAAAAAATGGTGGATGAAAATTATGGATAATTCCAATGACCTTTGGCCAAAAACCATAAAATAGTGATGTGGAAAATAAAAGGAATTTCACTCAATGACTTTGGTTCACTCAATGACTTTGGTCTCTCTGCCGTTCGATCTTTTGGGTGTTTTATTTAAGAACCCTCATAGGTGATGTCAGTAACTACAACAATATTTAAATACTGTAACAGTTATCATACATTATAATGTATAATACAAATATAATCATAACAGTTACAATACTATAACTACAACAATAACCCCACACAGCAGTGTTGTGCCTCTTGTATTAAAGGGACCTGGGATATTTCTGTATCAGGCTAGTACAGGTGTCATGCTTTGCAGGCTGGTGTGAGGCTGACATTGCATGATCAGTTGGAAAAGCATCATGTGTCCCTAGGAGCGTGTGCCTTTCTTAAAAAGCATGGGGCTGGGTATAGAGCACAGGTTTGGGAGTCAGAGAGGTCCCAAGTCTAATCTTTCTGCTTTATTAGAGGTTGACCTTGGATAAAATGTTCTAGTGCATTCTAAGTTTGTCCAAGTAATCACTTCCTTGTAGGGCTGTTACAGGTTAAAGCGGCAACGTGGATGACCTCAAAGGTGCTGGGTTACTCCTAAATCGTTATCGTTGACATTTTATTGTGATTCCTTCTAGTGCAGGACTTAGGTTTCTGGCATCCAGACAGTGTTAAGTGCAAGGTAATATTACTATTTTATATTTTGTCTGAAACTCAAATAAAGATGAATTTTTATCATTACTATCAAGATGCTCAGGATAATAAGATCATTCGTGTTTCCCCAAGCGTGAAGGTTTCATATCTGCCTTGCTTTATTAGCAAGATAAAGATAATTTTTACCTTGGATATTTTTGGATGTGTTCAAAACAGGGCAGTTTCATATTAACTAATATAATTTTCTCCCTGTCTCACATCAATAAATGAACAGGGGTCAAGTCTCTCTAGGCAAGTGGTTTGCACATATGCCAACTGCATCTGCACAGATTTCATGGTGTTCCCCTCGAGGAACAGGAATCTTCACAGGGACCTTGAGTAAAGCTCTGCTCACCTTCAGCTTTATAGGGTTGGGACTAAGTGTTCCTCCTGTCCCATTTCACCTCACTGTGACTGACCCAGGGAGCTGGACAGGGAAATCACATGACTCTTGTATGAATCTGTGCACCCCCATGAATGAGTTTATCTCACAAGATTGCCATGAAGACTAGCAAGAATGCATTTACAACCCCCTGTCATGATTTGCCATACTGGCCTAGCATGTAGTAGAACACTGTATCAACCCAAAGTGACATAAGCAGGAAGGAAATGAATTGACTTAGGCTTGGCTTGATCCAGAATACAAATGGTTGCGCTAGGTTTTATTACACCATCTTGTTTCCTCTGAGATGGCTTTTTTTCTAGTTCCATGTGGTAGTTTTCAGAAGCTTTGTGGTCTCCTGTCATTGGCTAACATAAAAGTCCTACTCTGTGTTGGCCTTACATTGTGTATCAAGCACTGTACTAAACACTTTAGCCTCTGTCTTGGGGCACACATAGAATGGGAGTGATTCTCCAAAGCAGGAAAGGAGGTAGTGGTGCCATCAGAAGGGTAATAAATGTGATTTTTTAAAAAAGAAAACACAACAAGATATATCCGAGACAACGTTTAACAATGACTTGAAGCAAATAGATGAAGTGGCTACTTGACTGTAATTAGCAATATCACTCATAAAGTTGCTGAGATACAAAACAGGTTCTTAACCAAGGGTGATTTTGCTCCCAGGGGACATTTGACAATGTCTGGAGACTTTAGAGTGGGGAGGGACAACTGGTGTGTAATGGGTAGGAGTGCCAGAGGTTCTGCAGATGTACACTGCATGGATAAGTCAAAGAGTCCTCTGCAGTGATGACTCACTAGGCACAATTGTCTGATTGAGAAACTCTACACTCGTAGGTGTCTTGGCCATTGAAACCATCGCTAATACTGATTGAAAATCATTTTGCACACACTGTCTCATGTAAGCCTCTCAGTGATCACATAAAGTAGGGATTATTATTATCCGCATCTTAAAGGGACATGTGACCATTGGTTTGGATGCTCCAAAGGCATAAGATTTGGTGGGTGGTGGATTCAGGAGTCTTATCTGGGTCTTCTGCATTCCAAATCCTTGAGATTTCTAATAAGGGTCACTGGTCCACTGGTGGGGAGCCTCCTTCTCAATTAGCTTCTACAGAGCTAAGGAAGAGAAGCTGTACTGACATCACCTGAGCCCCCTGAAACCATTTCATGTGATCTTGTCAGAGTTACCTCTGGCCCTTGAAGAAGGATGCCCCCATCTGTCAGTGACAAACTGGCAAAACCATGATCATTTGAACACGCATTCTGATGTGTGGGTTCTCTCAGTCACTTCTGTTCTGGAACTGTGTATTTGCTCTCATGATTTGGGGTGCAGGCTGACATTAGCTGTCAGCAGTTGCCAGTCAGGTCTTCTAGATGCCATTTCTCATCCCTAGGAGCAACTCAAACTGTAACTCTGCTTTTTCTTGAAGAAAGTTAGAGTTGAAAGATAGACTTTTTAATAAAGTGCAATTGCACAATTAATTCCCACTCATTATCCTGGAGATAAAGAAGGATCAGTTCATTTGGGGAGCCCCAAGAGACATGTTGTTATTTTAGTTTGAGGCTTTTCTGGTCTTTTGTTTGTTTCTTTCCACTTCGAAGCCCTGAAACCTCAGTGAAGCCCATCACTGGCAGTGGTTCTGGTTTTTTATGGGACGATCCAGCTGACATGAAGCTCGCACTGTGGCAATATCCCCCATGGACCTGTTCCTGAAGTGTCATTGTTTAGGGGAAGGTGGCAGGCATCCAGTGAGCTTCCTCCCAATTTTACAGCTGGCTGTGGACTGAGCACCCTGCCGTGGCAGGCCCCTCCTTCCCTCCCAACTGATTTCAATTAATACCCCAGGTTTAGCACCTGCAGGAGTGAGATGCTCAGGTGACATTTGGCAGGGACAGCGGGATCACAACCACGCAAACCACTCTTTGTCAGTTGGAGAGTTGAATTTCCGTGGTTTTGACATGACATTAAGAAAAACTCTTAGGTATGCCAAGAATGTGTGAGAATTGACACTGCCTACTCAAAGTCTTTTCCTGAAATGAAGGGTATAGATTTATGAGACTTTTTTGGCATGTAAAGTCATGCGAACATCCTTGGAAACAAACTCATTTGTACCTGGTGTAGACCATGCTAGACGCAATTGTATTAGTGAAATCACCTTTTATCAGAGAAGGGAATCATTTGACTTAGAGCATCATTTTGGCATAAATCTTTGCATAGTCTCTATTTCTCTTCTAGTGTCTAAGCTGCTAAGTACTATCTTGCTTCTGAACATTTGAACATTTATTCATTCTCATGCACCTACCAGCACTTACCCTTCACGAAAGCCATTCTCACAGGTGCTCAGTGATATCTCAATGTGGGCTTGTTCCCCTGATGATTAGTGGTGATGCCATCTTTTTGATAGTCATTTGTTTGGTGTGGTCATGAGCAAACATATATATGAGGTCATTCAGATGACCAACAAGTGTTTCTCCTCTGTTGTCTTTACTCACAGTCCCTGACTGCCAGCTCTCAGAGCTCAGAATTTACTGAGCCATGGGAGCCATTTTTATCATAATCTCTGGCCTCTTGTCTTTAGGGCCTGAGTGAGCTTCAGAGCCAGTGCCAAAAGGCTATCTTTTTTTTCTTCATGGCTCTGTATGAATGAAGTAACTTTTGATAAACACCTGAGAATGAGGACTGGTGCCAGGGAAACCAACTGCACAGAGGGTGGGGTTTCTAGTCCCAGCCCTGGTTTCTTGGAGGTGGTGCAGGGGATGAATTCAGTGGCCAAAAGCTCATCATCCAGGCCTGTGGGATCATCCAGGCTTCTAGAAAATCCCAGGGAACTGCAGAGAGCTTCTTGCGGGGTGGGTGGGCATGTGAAAGTTTGGGGGAGAACAGTGCACCTGGTGAGGGCATGGAAGTGCCGTGCCTTCTCCCCACCCCTTGCCCTATGTCTGCCTGTGTTTCGTTTCCTCTCATTTCCTGTGGGATGAATTGATGAGCTGGTGAATAAACAGATGCCTGAGTGCTGGGAGCTGTTCTAGCAACTCCATCAAACCTGAGAGTGGTGTCCTGGGAACCTCTGATTTACAGTCAGAATGCAGATAATAAGCTGGGGGTTGTGACAGGCACCTGAAATTTAAGGAGAGGGTGATGAGGACTCCTGATCTATAATTAGTTGGTCAAAGCCACGGGCTGCAGTCTGGGGTCTCGGGAGCCAGCTCTTCATCTGTGGAAGCTGCTGCCCTCACTGGGGAGTAGATTGAGAAGCGAGATGAATTCCTAGACTCCCTAGTGGAGGAATCCAAGAATCGATTATTGGGGTGGACGGACGTTAACACCCACCCCCGTTTTGGAATTGATCCATTGATGACTCACCCATGCATGTGACCACTTTGTGTGATGCTGCTTCAGAATTCTAGAAAGTACTAGTAAAGATGAAGCATCCCTTCTTCAAATACTCACTGAGTGTGTCCGAACAGCCTGGTGTGGTCCCAAGACTGTGGTTGTAGCAATGACTAAAGCACACAAGAGTTCTGTCATTATGAAGCTTGCTCTCCAGAGAAGAGGGGATACTGGCAATAACAGGCATCTAAAAAAGATAGATAATAGATTGTGCGAGTGAGTTCCATAGTGAACCATAAAGTTGTCTGATTGAAAGTTCTGGTGGAGGCGTGTGCTTGCACCTAGGGTGGTCGGGGCTGGCTTTGTGGTCAGTGATGAGGGAGCAGAAACCTAAAGGGGTGAGAGTGAGCCATGTTGGAATCTGGGGGACGAGCATTCAGCTGAAGAAGGAGGATGGGGAAGTGTATGTGGGTTGTGTAAAGAAGAGCCAGGAGGCTGGTGAGTCTGGGCGGAAGAGGGGAGGGGCAACATGGAGGTGGAGATGTGGCAGGGGCGGGCCTAGTGGGTCTTGACAAATCTGCCTGTTAGTCTTGGTCCAATAGAGAGCCCCTGTGGCTGTGTGGAGATGGGCAAGAACAGCCTCCCTCACACTTGAAGCCAGTTGCAAGCTGAAGAGCTCCTAGCTCCACCCCTGCTTTAGTAATTCTCTAGAAACACAGTGCTCTCTGGAAACTGAAGCTCTGGTTAAAGTTTGTGACAATGAAGGCATCTGCTGGGGGAAGCAGTGGAGTCCAGGGAAGTTCCAGACCCTGAGACTCTGGTCCTCTGCCCTGGAGCTAGGACAGCCTGGCTTCCTTCACATTAACGTGTGACTGTTCTCCGTGTCACCTCCAGGGACCTCTCCTGAGCCACTGTATTCAGAGTATTGGTCTGTGACCTGCATGCTGATTGACTCACTGATGACCCATGAAGTTGACCTGAGGCCCCAGGTGGAATGGCACAGGTGGCCCGCAGCCCTACTGTGGGTCACAGGGCCGTCCTTGGTGGCCCACGGTCCCCAGGTGAACAGCAGTTGTGCCCAGAGCCCCATCCAAAGACCAGACCTCTTTCCGGACCAGGTTAAATTCTTCACTATCCAGGGAGGATTAAGCAAAGAAGTGACATGATGCAACTTTATTTTTTACTAGACTCTTTCTGGTTAACATCAGTTCCAGGGCACCGGGGCACCTCTGTGAGGACGGGGTACTGTTGGTGCACTGGAAGCAGGGGGGGTGGGCTTAGGTGTGTAGCCACTGACACCTTTGAAGCTAAATCCAGAGGGATTTACTGGCTGGATGTGGATTAAGAGAGAAAGAGGTTTTGGGATCCTTCTGAAGCTGCTGAAACTCTAAGGAAGGGCAGAGGCCCGCCCAGGGCTACCCCATTCACCAGCCGACACATCCACATGATGGCTCGCCCGGCACTTTCTCTCTTGCTAAGCTGTCTTTTCACCCCATCAGGGATTAGCCGAGCAGCACACCATGTTAGAAACTGCTACAAGCACTTCCTATCCAGCCTGCGTCTTAGAAATGCTGCAGCAGGAAGAATGAGTGAAAGCACTTTCCAGCAGTGACAGCTCTGTCTTGGCTGAGAAAGTCACAAAGGGAGACAAAATGCTCTTTGACTTTACAGCTAAGTGGTTAAGAACCTATGCATGAATACAGTACCACTTCACGCTATCCTTGTGTGACCTGTGACTTCGGGTACTTCTTTTTCTGCTTTTGTTTTTCCTTGCCACAAACCTTCAGATGCACACACTTAGAAGTCAGGATTCTATCTAAGATGATAATGGTGGTTGTGGGATGTGTGCAAGGGAGCTGACCGTCAAGAAGCCTGGTGACTGGCAATAAACCCAGATTGGGATTGGGATTGGGTTCCTGGATTGGGGTCCTGTCCTACATCCCGAGCTCTCAGCTCAGACAGTTCATCTGGTGCATTGCCAACACTCCGGAGCGTCCACAGCAGGCTTCACAGGAGCCAGAGAGACTGGACACCTTGGGTGTGGTAGCATTGTCTGTCTTGAATGCAAACCGATTCTTTTCTTACCGGGAGACCCACATTTCTCAATTAGCCTTTCCATTTGCAAGGGAGAGATCGCTCATACTCTGTTTTCACATGCCTCGAGCCTCAAACATGACCCTCCCCAAGACACACACATTCCGTCCCTCGTCCCCTTTGCTCCTTCTCTTGCTCCCACACTGCTGTTTCATTGACTTGCATCCTTTAAAGGGCTAAAGTAACAACAACATACCCTAATTGTTTGTGCAACTTGATGCCAGGTCCTTCCCTGAATGCCTAACCCCAACACAGTTGCTCACCGCCCTGTGAGATTTGGGTGACCTCCTCTCTTAAATGTGAAGCATGAGGACACTGAGGTGTCAGGAGGTCAAGGAACAGCCTGAGTCATGATGGGATGGGCTGCCTGCCACCCCACTTGGGCGGGACCCCAGGACCAAATCTGTTTCCCCAAATGTGGGATGATTATAGGTGATGGGGCAGAATGTCCAATGAATGTGGATCTCACAGTGATAAAGTCATTTTCTTTTCAATTACCTTTTTGATCCTTTGGATCAAATTACAGAGAAAGCTTTCAGTTGGATGCTGGCATGCCTTAAGTCTGTCCTCTAGTACAGTCTAATTTACCTGAGTTGTTAAGAAGTGGGCAAATTTCCAGCTCAAGTCTTTGACAGCGAGAGAACCCAGACAGTTGAATGATGTTATTTGGTTCTCGCTGTGTTCGTGCTCATGTCTCTCTTCAGCTAAAGGTGAAGCACACTGCTTGGGAGAGTGATTGGAAGTTCCATTTACAATATGTTGGCTTAAGGTAGAAGGTGAGTTGTTTATAAAGGATTGAATAAGTGGCATGAAGATTTGGCAAACATGTTACAGTTGGGTGTGGATGACTGAGGTTCTTGGGAACTGCCCTGGGTTCAGAAGCTGCATGGATCAGTGGTGGATGTGCAGTGTCTGTCCTTGGCCCCAGCTTCCCTGGGCTGTGCCCAACACATCTCTCTCTCTCTCTCACACACAAACACAGACACACACACTCTCTCTACATGTGCACATACTCATACCCCACACATACACATGCAACATACCAATACACACTAGAGACACACATCTATCACAAACATACAAACACACAACCTATGCACATACCCCCACCCATATACACTTACCTCTTGCATTCACACACACCTCACACACATCTCCCACTTACAGAGACATACCACATGCACATACCACAAACATTCATGTATGCTCACCTCACACAGATGCACACATACACACTCAGACACACCCACATATGGACACTTCCTCATGCTGACTTAGACACACACACCACACACACTCTCATGCTCACACACACATGTACACATTTACACACCCCTCACATTCACCCTGCTAGAAGGGTCAGCTAGCCCTTGGTCTTGAGCTGACTGCAGTGGACAGTGCTGTGTGATGGGAACAGGCGAGACCCAGCAGACCCAGCACGCTGTGTCCTCTCCCCAGCTGAGTGGGTCTGTGGGTGAACACGGTCCCTGAGCCCATGAGCTGCCCGCTCTGCAGCCTCTTGCCCACTTACCCCTGAGCCATTTTCTCTCTCCCCTCTTTCTTTCTCTCTGTCTCTGTGGTTCTCAAACAGGGACATTTTGTTCCCCGGGGACATTTGTTAGTGTCTAGGATGCTTTTTGACTGGCACAGTAGGGAGCAGAGACCAGGGATGCTGCAGGCCATTCCACAGCACTCAGCCCTGGCCCTCAGGGCTTACCTGGCCGTGTGCACATAGCCTGCCACTGGGGCCATTGCCTGTGTTGAAGACCCTCCCCCTGAGAGTCTGCTTCAGATGGAGCTTCTGGGGTCCGTGTGGGTCAGCCCATGTGTTTCCTTGTCTCATCACCTCAGGTTAGCTGATACCAGGTTTTAGGGGGTTGCCCTCACTTCTCAGACTATTCCTGTTACAGGGCAGAGAGAGGGGCATTCTAGAATTTTTAAACTTGCCCTCTTGAAATGGGTTTTGCTGTTTGCTGCATTAAGACAAACATATAAGGCTTTTAATGGAAAGGAACTTCAATATAATTAGGGAATAATATAGAAAAGATAAACAAGATAGTTACTAAGTTAAGCATTTAAAGTTACCCATCTCCTTGAGGGTAAAAGTTTAGCTAAATTGGATTGGCCTAAAGCAAGGCCCAAAAGCCTGCCACAAGTTTAAAGGACTTTTTAGTAGAGACCTATAGAAAAGGGTCAGAAAGAGTTAGACAAATCCAGGAGGAAAAGAGCAAAATTAAAATTAAGATTAAAGCTGCCATTATTAAGTTTCCCATGGGTTTTTTTATTTACATTTGTTCTAACTAGTCTAAGACTAAGAAACAAGTGCAGTTTTTTTTTTACAAGTTCTTTTGCTCCATGTGCCTTCTCCACGTCTCCTTGCTGCTTTCCACCCTGCTTCTTTTTCCCTCCCTTCCTTCTGTTCTTTTATTTCTTTTCTTTTTAGCATTTTTTATCCCTGCTCAGCTCCACCCTACTTAGGGCAGAACTGGGATTTTGGAACTGTCCCTTTTCCTGGGGACCACCCTGTTACATCCCCAGTCCACCTCGCTTGCACAGACAGAACATAAGCATTCTGCAGGGGTTACTCCCACCGTGGTGCTCCTCTCTGCAAAGAGCTTTGCTCTGCTTCTCTCTGGGTCTGGACTTCCTAATTTCTATGTTACTGCAGAAAGCTGCCTTCTACCTCTTCTCCCGTCCCTACCTTTGGTCTCTTTATCGCTCCTCTGATCAGACTCCTGCTGCTGTTCCATTGTTCTTGAATCCATGCACGTGTGCAGATCTTGTCTAACCATGTAAACTGTAAGCCCCTCAAAGAAAACGCCCATGTCTTTGCCTTTGTTTACACCCATGCCACAGGGTTATGACTTCCCTCGTGCTAATCTGACAGATACCAGTTCTTTTCATTAGAATATGTCATTGTCAATGTAAAATTCGTCATTGATTTAATAACCACTTTTGCAGGGGTGGAGAGAAGAAAGAACACCATTAATATGCACATTGAGTGCAAGATACATCCTGCTTTTAGCAATTTCCAAATGTTCTAAACAAAGACACAGTCCACACATTCCCAAGTACACACGTTCCCATGTGCATACATTCATGCACACACATGTTCTCATGTGCACACACTCACACATGTATGTCCCCCACATACTCATGCATACACATGCCCATGCACACAGTATTTATATTTTGGAAGTCAGGAAATAAGGATTGATTAGTTCATGATTTTATAGGTTTACTTATTGATATTGTTCACCATGAGGTCATTTACTTGGGTCTTTATAATCTCAACCCCATTATTACTTTTCTAACAAAATTATTGGCAGGGAATGACCTTGGCAAAGGAGGGATGGAGCCTAAACGTGGAGTCAGCACCTGTGGAAGCTGTTATATTTGGTGGTGACGCAGCCATGAGGAGGGACCTGGGTCTTGAACATGGTGCTGCAAACACACAGGCTGCCCTTCTCCTGTCCTCTTCCCAAAGTGGCAAAATCATACCCTAAAGTGTCTCTGTGCTGTTATTTCTGCCAGACTATTCTTCTGCCTTTTCTCCCAAGCCACTAGATTTTTATGTTAACTCGTGGAAATGTGTCTCCTTTTCTCCTCACACAGCCCCTGCCGTGGAAAAAGCGAGACTGGTTTTGACCAGTTTTGTACACCGTGCTGTCTATGAATGTGGGAGCCATATGGCTCTGGTGTTGGGCCAACTGTGGGAAATTAGCTCAGGATAAATCTTGCCTTCTACTGTGTGAATTGTGGTGACTGGGGTAGATGAAACAACTCACAGTGGTTGGGGTTGGAAATGTGTGTGCTTTCCATTTGCTCCTTAGCTGGGGGCAAAGCTTAGCCTCCGAAGACAGGATTCAGCCTTTCAACAAGAGCTTCTGACTTAGAAGAAGTGGAATTGTGTCTTTGAATAATTTTCAATAGGTTCTTTAAAAAAGACAAAGTCTACATATTTACCATTGGTGCATGTATATCAAAATCAGAATTGTAAAAAAAATCTTTATTAAGATTTTTTTCCAAGTTCCTTAAAGCCATTTAGTGTAGTTGGTAATTGTGAACATATATTTGCATTACACAAATAGGTACTAAAATATATTAAATAATCAGATCACGCGTAGTTGACACTTGCCTACCTGTGTTTACCAATCTCTCTTTACGAAAGGAATTCGTTTCTAGTTTTTCACAGTCTGAGGTAGAGATGATTTTCCTCTTAATCCTTAACATCAGGTATCAAACCCATACAGCTTTCCTTGAGGGAATTTTCATATATTTTGCACATTAATTCAGCATAGTCATGCTTATTTGAAAAAGCTCTTAGCTGCATTTGACCTTTGTGTGGTGTGGGCACGGGAGTGCGGTTTGGTAAAAACGGAGGTCAGGATCCTTTCCACCTGAGTTGGTGGTGCCTCTTCCACTCAGCGCACAGTGGGGCTGCTGGCTACCAGCATGTCCTGTGGGAGTAGCAGGCGGAGTGCAGGGGTCATGCTAAGAGTCAAGCTCCCTGATACAAAAACTACTACAAACTGAAACCAGTTGGCGCCATGTTAACCGAAAGCTGTAGTTCCCAACCATATTAGTAATAGCTAAGGGAGCATCTCCATTCAAGTTAACTCTTTTTAGCAAACCTGACCGATCATTCTCATCTCATACAAAATAAGTGGGTCTGTCTCGGTGTTTTCTGGACTCAGTGCACTTAGTTTCTTGGAGCTGGATTTTCAGCAGCCTTTTGCTTTTGTGTTCACAGGATGTGTGAGACTGGAGAAGGGCTGTTTATCTTTCAAACGCGAGATGGAGAGGCCATCTACCAGAAAGTCCACTCGGCCGCCCTGGCCATAGCCGAGCAGCATGAGCGTCTGCTCCAGAGCGTGAAGAATTCAATGGTATGCGGGGGCGTCCTCCTCGTGACCCTGCTGGAGCAGGTGCTTGACTCCATACTCAGTAGTGTGTTGGATAAAATGCTGCCCTTGGGAAGCCCCAGGTTGCCAGTAGGTAACAACAAACCCCGGGTACCCCTGATGTTCATTAATATGCTTTGTGCTTCAATTGTCAGGGGTGTGTATCCTAGTCAATGTGGGCTCCCACAATGCCATAGATGGGGTGTGTGTTTGGTGGAGGGGGAGGGGTATAAACAGCAGTATTTTATTTTTCCTTGGGAGAAAAGAAGCCCAGGTCAAAGTGTGGCTGGCCAATTCAGCGTCTGGTGCACTGCTTCCGGGTTCAGAAACAGTGGTCTTTTCACTGTTTCTGACATGGCCGTAGAGATGAGGGTCTCTTCTATATAAACGGCATGAATCCCATGCAAGCCCTCTGATCACCCCCAGAGCTCTCACCTTCTAACACCACCCTGGGAATGGGTTAAGCTTTCAGCCTGAATGAGGGGAGGCTGGGTGGTCCTAAATCCTCAGCTGTGTGTATCTGCATGCAGTCACCTGGGATATGTGTGGACATCTATAGCCACAACTATGTGGACTGTTTGCTTACAGAGCAAACAGCATAAGTAGCTACAGCATAGGTTATCATTGTGAATATCCATGATAATGTAAGTAAGAGGACTGAGGGAGAACTGGAGCGAAATGTGAACGGTCCAAGCCGAGGCAGGCATTACTGACCTAAGATATGGGCGTCATGTCAGAGGTCTTGTGATTTTCTTTCTGGAGAAGACAAGGGGATGAATACACATTTGAAAAAGGCACATTATGTGTCTCAGGTGCAAACTCTGGAGCTTCGAATCTGGAAGGAGATATGCAAAATCAAGAGCAGTGTGTCGCTCTGCATGTGTAAGGCTTAAACATGTGGAGTGATGGGATTTAAAGAGGGGAAAGCACAAGAGTGAAAGGATCTGACCCAAAGTAGCCCCAGATTACTTCCAACTTCTTGTACCTGCAATATTCTGGGATTTTGGAGCAACAATCAGTGACTTTTTGTACAAGGCCCCAGCAGTGATTGCTTTAGGCTTTTGAACTAAGATCATGTGTCTGTGGCAGTACATACTTAACCTTGTCATTGTGTTGCAAAATAAATATGCAGATACATGTGGAAAAACTTTATTAATGGGCACTGAAACTCAAATTGCATGTAATTTTCATATATCATGAAGTATTCTTCACTTGATATTTTCCCCAAACATTTAAAGATGTTCTTTTTGAACAGGCTTAGTATTTGTATCCACTTCTTCATATCATTAACAATCCTGGATGTTGCTATAGGAACAGAAAAACGGTTGGATGGATGGATGGATGGATGGATGGATGGATGGATGGATGGATGGATGGATGGATGGATTGTCAGATGGATGGATGGCTGGTCGGATGGATGGATGTTTGGATGGTTGGATGGTCAGGTGGTTGGGAGGATGGGTGGGTGGGTAGATGGACAGATGGATGGGTGGATGAACACAAAGCTAGATACTAGCTAGCTATGAAGTGGAACTCAAGTTATTTCCAACTTACAAGACATGTCACATGTTAAAGTTAAGTAGCTTTCCATTGGATGCCTTTAAACACCTGAAGAGGTTTTCCAAGATCACCTTCTTGGTAAAGCCACAATTAGCATAAATTGTTTTAAGCTTGTAAGGCAAGTTCTGTGCACATGTGTTTTTCCATTTACAGCCTCCTCATTACTTCCGCTAAAAATTAATCAGGAATATGAGTAATTTGTTCAGATCATCCCATTGCAAATTTAACTGGAAAATGATGTTGTTTGCTCTTAATTTGAGGCATGCTTAATGAGTTCTAGCAAATGAATGTGATTTTAAAACAACAACATCCCATTTTAGATGGAAATGAGTCAGCTTCCAAATGGATCCCACTCGTAAGGAAGCTAGACCTGGCGAATCACTTAAAATCAGTGGGTTTGAATCAGTCCCTGAGCAGTGAAGAAAAAAGACTCCCAGTGGGTTGAGTCATATGCCAGCAGCCCTGGAGGGCATCACCCTCTCTCTGGTCCCTAAGCCTCTCTCTCTAGCCACAACACCTCATTCCCGTGGAAGTTAGTTGTCCCACTAACAATTAACTTAGCCTATTTAAATTACCCACAATATCAGAGAACCTTCTCAAGAGAGCCCTCAACTGCAGAACCTAAAAGTCACCTGTTTCTTTGGTTTTGTCTCCAGTTGGCAATCTTCTCTCTTGTGGTTCCTCCAACACCCTCTTGATTCTTAAATTCAGTATTATCATCCTCACTAAGGACTTGTAGATGAGTGTGGGAGGAAGGACTGCCGGTGCTTCCCAAGAACCACAGTCACCTCTGTGGGTCCTGGGGGATCCCTGGGAACACCTCGCTATTTTTACCACCTTTGAGATCAGCATGACAGACTCTAATTTGGAAACGAGGAGTGGCAGAGTGTGGGATGTTCCTCACGTCTGATGGGTGCTGTCATTTTTGAGTTTCCTCCAAGGGGAAAGCGAACAGGTGGAGGACAGCGATTCAGCAGACTTGGGACTGCAGGCAGGATTCTGTGGGGGGGCGGGTGCTTCTCCGAGCCCTGCCTGCACCCTGGTTTGAGAGTGAATCCAGAACTGTTTTTTATCACCTCTTTAATTGATTGATTGACTTTGAAATTAATTCCTAATGACTTTGTAAAATTTAGGTGCAATTCAGAGCCATTTGCCTGCACCATGTTATCTGTCTACAGGAAAGCAGGGCTCAGGGACTTTTGTTAAACAAGGGGTGTGTATGAATACAGGGAAGATTCCTTTCAAGAAAAAAGGAGTCTCCTCATGAACACTGTGTTTGCATTAGCCTTTCTTACTGGTGTATCTTAGACTAAATTTTCAGCAGTACGATTGTTGGGTAAAGAAGTGTGTACATGGTGCCTCTCTGGTGGCACAAGGGGTTAAGTCACAGCACTATGAAGTTATGAGCAGCCACTGCAGCATGAATTTGATCCTGGCCATGGGGGTGACCCACGTGGCACAGGAGACCTCTCCTGTCTCACCTGCTGCTCCCCTCAACAATTTTTTTCAGTCAGTCCACCTGTTCTGCTCCCTATTTTGTCTCTGGTGAATTCTCTCACTCCTCCAATACTCTGGCCTGCACCCCAATAAATAGAAAGAATGGGGGACGGGAAGACAGGGTTACCGGGGCAGGCACGTGAGCAGAAACCCAGTTGATGTAATCCATCTAGATTGCTCTAGTCGAAGGGCAGTTAAAGTTGATGGAGCAGCTCCAGCCTTCTCTGTACCTAATCTGCATGTTTTATTACCTTTAATTTTCATCAACCACCCCCACAGATAGCGATTAGCTTATGAGTCCTATCTAATTTATTTTTATTTAAATACATGCATGTGCTGTAACTATAAGAATATGACCAGATAGATGACATTAGCACTATATATATTTTCTTCTCATTTTTTATTTGTTTATATCTCTGTTTCCTCTCCTAGTAGCTCCCCAATCCTAACACACCCATTTTCAGTTTCCATCCTTTTCTCTCTGCCCACATGACCCTACATAGAAATCAATAGTTCCACACATGCATAGATACACAGGACGTGGATTTGGGGTTCCCTGTTGAATTTACAACGTGGTCCTCATTTTACACAATAACTACCCCTGGTTTTCTTCCTCACAGTAAAGATCTAATAGAAATAGTTAACATTCTGATGTGTGGATCTGATTAAGGGGGTGGTAAACTACTGCCCATAAGCAAAATCTGGCCTGTGCCTCCTTTGGTGATTAAATTTTGATTGGAACGCAGCTATGCCCATTCATGTCCTATTGTTCCAACTAGTATTTGCTTTCATGTTGAAACAAAAGAGTTAATTACTTGGCAACGGGGAACGTGGAAGCCTTCAAAGCTATTTATTTTCTGGTCTTTGACAGAAAATTTACCAAGCCTGGTGGTATTCATTATTTTTAAAGGCTGTGTGATATTTCAGGGTCTTCATGTAACATTAATTTATATGAGAGTATCCATTTTTTTGCTACCAACAAATTATCGCACAATAACTTCTACCTAGCTTCTGATGTACTGTTAACTTTATTTAACTTGAGTTTCGGAACTGCACTTTAACTAAATTTTCTAAATTCAGGAGCAGGATGGTGAATTATGGGCTGTATTTTTTGAGAGGTATTAAATTGAGCATTTTATTTGTTATATTGCTTCTAAATTACTGGAGTGCTATGCCTTCCACTGGCATTATCTTTAGGTCCATTTCATAGTGGAGGAAACTGAGGCTCAGTTGCTCAAAAGTCCTATGTGAACAAGTCGGACAGGAGCTCAAAGCCCTGGCTTGTGCTTGGTTCAGGAGGTTTTGAGTGGGTAGAATAGAAGCCATTTAGGAGCTGAGTGGTCTGGGCAGAGGTGACCAGGGGAGGGTGGGGGCTGGGGAAATGCAATGACAGATTCTCGACCTTCACTGGGTTTCATGGTCACCTGGAAGGCTGAGTAAGCACCAGGTGACCGAGCTCCATCTCTGGTGTTTCAGCAAAGCTTGGGGTGGGGGTTTGCCAAGTGCTGAGAATAGAAGTGCCCCCTTGGGCCTAATTCATTACTGTCCAGTGTTTTTGGCCCTTAACCAGTCTTTCTATATCCCTCAGCAGTGTGTGTGCCTGAGTAGACCGAGCACATTGTTGTTAAACTTTCTCTTTGGAGAAAGCTAGATCCTCTTAAGAAATTACCCCTCTAACTCAACGGGGTGCACACTTATCTGGCAGGTGGAGAAAAGGGGGTGTAAGCAGTCACGCAGACCTCTGTATATCTTAACATTGCCTTCCCTTTCCTTATCTACCACACAGTTGCCTGTAGTGATGACAAAATTTGTTCAAGAGCCTTTGCATCTCTGTTCCAGAGGAACTGGTACTATCACTTAGCATAGCAATTAGCATTTTAAGCAGTTTGTATTGATTAAATGAACCTGCTTCATCAAGCAGAAAGAACTCCAAAGCATGCAGCAAATGTAGTTATTGCAATAAATTACTCCCAGCACCCAGCCCTACAAGCTGTGTTTGCTAGGACTTCACAAGGAGGGTTGATAATTCTCAGACATACAGATTGGCCAGACTTGGTGGTTGGTCGGTGGGCTGCATGCTTGACTTTTACATCTTTTTATTTTGGTAAATGTTTTCTAAGACTGCTGTTATAAGGGAGATATTTGTTTTGGATGTTATAGGACTAAACCTAACATTTTAAGATTCACTTCAAAACATATTTACTATTCATGAGCTGTTTGGAGCACTTCACTCTGGTTAGAGATTTGAAATTATGTTTAGGCTTCTTTGATAATTCTTTTTAAACTTCCTTCTAACTTCTCCTGATTTTCATTTCCTAGTAAGTTACTTCCCCTTTGCAACTTTGTCCTTGGAGGGTTGGTGACGGGTTCATAGTTACAAAGTTCTTTAAACCAGTGAATGGAAGGTTGAGGTGTGATTTATTTCCTTTCAAAAGAAGACTTTTAAATGAAAAGATTTGTTTTGCACATGCTTTAAAATGCAAACAGTGAAAAATAAGTCTCTCTTCTACCCTTAATCATCTCAGGCCTCCAGCTTCCTTTCTTGGAGGCGAACATTTTATCATATTCTTTGTATTTGTATGCTTTCAGAATATAATATTGCTTAATATAGACAGAAATTTCTATTTATTACTAATGTTGTTCTTTCTATAAATATGAGGACCTATTTTGAACCGTATCCTGTTCAAGGAAGGAGTACAGCAGAGAACAAAAAATAGTTGCCCTCAAGTAGTTCCCCTCATTGTTATGGGGAAGTAAAATGTCAACAATCAACATATAAATCTGTAGCAAGAGTTGGTGAATGCTAGGAAGAAGACTGCGGTGTAAAGGAGGAGAGAATGATGTGGTTGGTTTGTTGCTGTATTGTTCAGGCACAAAGATGTGGAAGTGAGGAATGAGCTTTGAACATTTCTAATTGTTCTGGACAGAGGGATCATAATGCAAAGGCCCTGAGTGGGCTCTGTGCTTTGCATATTTAAGCATCAGGAGCCTGTGATTTTGAAGCAGGTAAAAATGCAGAGAAGAGGGGTAGTAGGTGATTCTAGAAGTTACTAGGAGCCTGGTTCTGTAGGGCCCTGACTGCCTAAGTAATTTTGGGACAGACTTCTGATTTTTCCTGGGGTGAGTTGGGAAGTCACTGGAGGCTTTCAAAAAAAAAAAAAAGTGAGATGGGCAGGCTTTGCTTTCGAAAGGATCTCCCTGGCAGTTGTCTGGGGAAAGACTGGGGGTGATTGGAGCAGGAGTACAGGCAGGGAGATGAGATAGGGAGCCCATCTGGGCATGTAGGTGAGGGCCAGGACATGAACCAGGATGGAGGTGAGGAAGGGGTGAAAAGGGGTGGGATCTCAGTGCATCTTTAAGACTGGAACAACCAATTCAAATTGGAGACCCCTCTACCTGGTGGGGGGAGCTTTTGGGGGTCTAGAGCATGAGAAACAGTAGCTCAGGTTTGTGTTCCTTGGATGAGAGATGTGTACTAGGTGGCAGAGGGATGAGGTGTCAAGTGGGCTTTTAAACACACAAGTCTAAGGCTTAGGGGAGTTATTGGAATTAGAGATGCATTTGAGAATCATCAGGCTGTGAAGTGATAATATTTAAACTCATCCTAGTGACAATTTCTCTGCTTGAGCACATGTAGAAAAGTAATTGTGGGCCCTGGATTTTAGAATTGATTTCTATCAGTTCATAGTAATCCACCTTTTTCTTTTTAATGGGTACAGATTAGTCTTTTGCATATTTGTGCAATAATGCAAGGGCAAGATTACCTTGTTTAAGAATAAAAATGGAACTACCAGTTTATCTACTTCTCTGATGCAATAACATTTAAAAGTAACTTTTGAGTTAGTAGAAAATCTAATTTGACATGTAAATTAAAATTAAATTTTAAAATTCATTTAAGAATAAGTTATTGGAATAGTTGTGCATAGAGTGAGTTCCAGAATAAAAATGTGGTTAGGAGGGGAAAAAAATGTTCTAAAGGAGAATAGTCAGAATTTAATTCTATGTTCTCATCTGATAAATTAAAAATGGTTAAGAAAATGAATGAATAAAATATGGTATAGCCAAAGATGGGCTGCAGTTCAGACATTCAAAGAAGGTAGAAGATGGCTGTATTTAAGATATGTTCAGAACACATTTTATTTAGTTAGTTATTTCTCTTTTTGAATAGAAGAATTGGGAGGTAGGCCATAGGTGCTGCGGTATGCAAGAGGATTCACCAGAGACAGAGTGGGGAACAGAACAAGCGGATCTACTGAAATATACTGCTGAGGGGAGCAGTGGGTGAGACAAGAGAGGTCTACTGTGCCATATGGTCAGCTCCCTGGCCAGGGATTGAACTCAGGCCAGGAAAGCGCTGAGACTTAACCCCTAGGCCGCCAGGGAGGGTCTCATAACACATTTTTTTTTTTTAAAGATTTATTTATTTATGCATACAAGCACTGGGGTACAGGCCAGAGGTGTGGGGGGTGAAAGGATTCACCACAGACAGAGCGGGGAGCAGAACAGGCAGATCAACGGAAGTACACTGCTGAGGGGAGCAGTGGGCACAGCAGGAGAGGTCTGCTATGCCATGTGGGTCCCCTCTCTGGCCGGCAGCAGGGATCGAACTCGTGCTGCAGTGGCTGCGGTTTGCTTCACAGTGCGCTGCTTAACCCACTGCGCCACCAGGGAGGCCCTCATAACACATTTTAAGTGAGAAAAGGAGGATGTCATCACAGAGGTACTCTATCATGGGGTCTTCAGGCTTAGCTGCCATTTATACACACTAAATGCACCATCAGTGTATGTGAAATATTCATGATGTATGCACATTTTTTTAAAGACTAGAAGAAAATATATTAATATATCAAAAGTGCTCTTTGTTTCAAATACTCCTTACACTCTTTTCTGTATTTCTTGTACATAATACAAACCTATCCATATTAAGAAAGATTTCTATTTATTACAAGTTCTAAGTGGCATTGCCTCCTTTGACACTTTACCAGATCCAAAGACAGAGCAGCCTTGGAGAGTATCAGGTCCTGGGGTACACGGGGAAAGGCTGTGTTCCTAGCTGGTCTTAGAAGCTCCTTGTCTTCTGTTCCTGCAATTCATCTATGCTGACAGAAGTTTCATTTATGTTTACTCCTTAAATGTATTTTACCCTATCTGGTATAAACACTGTAATTCATTTATATCAAGTAATAAAATGCATCCTCCCAGTATATTCATGTGTGACTTTGTTGTTGTAGGACCTGAAAACTTTTTAAGGCTTCTACCATTGAGCCAGAAACAAAGTCCAATAGCAAATATTTAGGTTTCAAAGGAAAATGTGAATGTTGTAATTAGGCCCTGGTTCAGAAACTGGCCAGGGGACTCCCTGGTGGCACAAGGGTTTAAGGCGCTGCACTTTGAAACTTTCAACCACTGCAGCACAAGTTCAATCCTGGCTAGGGAGCTAACCCTCATGGCATAGCAGATCTCTCCTGTCTTTCCCGCTGCTCCTCTCAGCAGTGTATTTCAGTTGATCCATATGTTCTGCTCCCTGACCTTTTGTCTCTGGTGAGTCCTCTCACTCCCCCAAACCCCTGGCCTGTACCCCAGTTCTGGGATGTATAAATAAAATAAATCTTAATTATGTTTATCACAGTAATGTTGATCTACAACACTGTAATTTAGTGGTAGAGATCCATGTCTTTAGATGTAGCTACCACCCCCACCATACAAGCACCCACAGACCACCCTAGTCCATTGGGCCTCCTCCCCCTTTGCTGCTCTGACCACCCTTTCCTTCTGGGAACCTCAGTTTTGCAGTTGGATTTCTAGGGTTTGTTTTGGTTGAGTTTTGTCTGTTCCTTTGCTTTGTTTCTTTATATTCCACATGAGTGAAATAATCCAGTCTTTGTTTTTCATCTTCTGGCTTATTTTGCTTATCATCATCCCCTCTAGTCCCATCCATGTTGTTGGAAATAGCAAGATTTTATTGCTTTTTACAGCTGAGTAGTATTCCATTGAGTATATACACCATCTTCCCAATCCACTCATTTGTCGTTGGGCACTTAGGTTGTTTCCATAACTTTACTGTTGTAAACACTGCTGCAAGGATCCTTGGAGTGCAGAGCTCCGTTGGAATGAATGCTTTTGTATGTTTGGAGCTTCAAATGTCCATAAGTCAGTAGGTATATACACTCTCTGAAACAGAGGGCATTGTCAGAGTTACATGTGCTTTGGAAGTCTCTCAGCTGGAGACATTCAGGTGTAGGTGGCACTTCTGATTCCGGGCTGCCTCTCATGCTGCCTCTCCTGCCAGAACTGTATGCAGGGCCCAGGTGGTGAGGAGGGAAGATTGCCTCCTGGTTTGCATATGCAGGGCTGCTACTGGCAGAGACCCCGCCGGAGTCACCTGAAGGGACAACCTGGTAGATGTTTAAGAGGCTACCGAGGGTGGCATGAGACCATGAAATACGATTGGTTGTTGTGGTGACTTGTGCATCCAGCCATGGCACTCACGACTGATGGACCAGTAGTTACATCCTTTCGTGCTGCTCTTCAGTTTTGGGAAGCACAGTGCTCAGCTGTAAAACAGCTGGATTCCAGAGATGGACAATATGGCGCAGCATCGAGGCTGAACCTCTGCGTCAGGCCCAGTAGAGAAGCCCGGATGCCAGGTGACAGGACAGAGCTGGCAGCCGGGCTGGCAGGGGTGAAGACAGATGCTTTTCTCACTGATGAGCTCTGCTGAGAGTCCATTAGCGTTTTCCCTCTCCTGGGAAAGTTGATGTGATGCCTGTCACTACAAGGGAGGATCTCAGCCTTCAGCACGTCCCTCCTGAGAGGACAGAAAGTTTTTATTGGGCTCTGCCTGTATGGTTGATGATGATTCTTATGGGGGTCCCACCTTGGTCTGTTGTCTCTGACATTTAAATGTCCCTTGCTCTGAGGCCACCCACTAACTCATTGTATCAGGCTTTTTACAAATTGTCTGCATAGCAAATACCACTCTCTGATTTTATTTATTTGTTTTTTTTTGGGATGTCAGCTTTTTAAAGGTATAGTTTACATACCAAATCACATACCCTTTAAACTACAATTTAGTGCTAATATTCTAAAATATCCACAGAGTTGTGAAACTATCACCACAGTCTACTGCAGAACACCCTCATCACCCCAAAAGAAACCCATCTTCCTTCACCATCAGCCGCCCAGCCTTAGGTGACCTCTTCTCCCTTGCTCTGGGTTTGCTGCTCTGGACACTCAGTAACTGGGGTCATGAATCCGGGGTCTCTGGGCTGGACTCCTTCACTTAGCAAAGTGTTCAGGTCCCGCCCTGCTGTGGCACAACACAGCAGGTTCCTTTTTATGACAATCTGATTGTTTCTTGTTTAATTTGATTGTCTCCTGGGATGGGAAGCTCTGTGAGAAAGGAACTTCAAGGCTGAAAAGAGGGGAGGCATGTGCGCTGGGTCGTGAACCCCCCAGTCCATGGCCAGCTTCTTTCTCCACAGCTTGGGCTTTCATCGCTTGGAGTATTTGGTGCCACTGGACAGACCAGGGCTCACATAGGCTGGGTTAGGAGGCCAGCCTGCCTCCCTGTGGTTTAGGGGAGAGTTGGGTGTTGAAGCACAGGAAGACATTTGGTTGTTCTCTTCCTGGTGGGCTCTGGAGTTGGCACGGCTAATAAAATGCATACATGCTGTTGTTGACTCCCTTCTAAGGGGCTGTCCCAGCCGACGGGACATGCACAGCTCAGTCCCTGTGTCTGGCTTCAGCTCATCTCTTGAACTGCCAAATAGAATGGAACAGTCTTATTATCACATTCCCTAGAGCCACAGCCAACCATAGCCAAGTTCTTGTAACCTGAGCCTAAAGCTTCAGCAGGAATTCAGCCTTAGGCCAGCAGGGCTTCTAATTTGCTGGGTGATTAGGACTTTCTGAAAATGAGCCCCTGCTATCTTGGCTTGGTTTTGGTTTTTGCTTTTAATGTTGAGACTTTCATTTATACTGAAAAGCAGAAACAACCTCCGAACTTTTTGACTAGCTTTGTTCTCAGCTTTTTATTCCCCCTTTTGATCTAACAGAACCTATTTAGGGAAAACTGTCCCCAAGAAACCTAATGCTGTATAATGCTACTTGGGGGCATATTTTGGTAATCATTCTGTTTTGATAAGGACCAAGAATTAAATCCATTACCTGTAAATGCAACACATATAAATTAAATCGCCTTTGGAGTAAATGGTTATAATCTTTTTTCAAGTTCAGTCTCATCAACTACAATGAGATTTGGTTTCCACGGTCTGAAGACTCATATTATTTTTGGCCTCACTGAGTGAAATGGAAACTATGGTGATGAGATAATAGATGGAGGAGTTTTCGTCTTTAAAAATAAAATCTTTGGGGCTTCCCTGGTGGCGCAGGGGGTTAAGTAGCCACACTGTGAAGCAATCCACAGCCACTGCAGCAAGAATTGGATCCCCATCCCTGGAGGTGACCCACATGGCTGACCAGACCTCTCCTGTCTCCCCTGCTGCTCCCCTCAGTAGTATATTTAAGTCAGTCTGCCTGTTCTGCTCCTGGCTGTTTCCTCCCCACCCCCCACATATACACTTCTGACTTGCACCTCAGCTCTTGTATGCAAAAATAAATAAATCTTTAAAAAAATAATTTTAAAAAAATAGGGGGTCTCCCTGGTAGTACAATGGGTTGAGTAGCAACACTAAGAAGCTATTTTTTTTTAAAAATCTTTGAATAGGTATTTGTGTTTTAGAATAATAATGATATCTGCCATTGTTTCTAGAACTAGTTTATGCTAGGCCAGTGCTAAGTCACTATCCTCTCATGAAAATCTTGCACAACCTGAATGAGTCAGTATTTAATGCCACCATTTGTCTTCTGAGCAGTTTAAAAAGCATTCCATTCTGTAGGTGTAAGGTGCAAATGTTTCCTTTCAGCTGATGCAAATCTGCCTTCCCTGGTTTGTAATTGCCAAGTATTCCATTGCATCTTGGGCAATTAACCAGGTCCTGACTGCTGGAGAGGAAGTTGCCTCCACTATTCTGTTATTGCAAATTATAATCCATTGCCCATTTTTACACAAATCTGTCTATTTCTGGGAGCACTGTGAAACTGGTTAGTTGATATTTATATAACTCCAGGAAATCCAGTATTGAGAGTTGTCCCTTCTTGCATCATGGCATCATAAAAGTACATCATGATTGTGTCTAGACATAGTTCATATAAGAGGGTGGCTGGGGGGCTGCCTCCGATCACCCCTACCCTTCTGGAGAGTCTGCTCCCCATTTACCTATCTTTTCATTGCACTCCTGTGCCTCCTGCTGGGCTGTCCTCTCTCTGAGGCCGCCTTGTAGGTCAATGCCTCTGATGCTTTTGGGCTATTTACCGGTCCCTGTAAATCAAGGGTCTCTGGGGGCGGACACTCTGAGCCACCATGAGTCAAGTCTTCCCTTCTCCTCCCTTGGGATGGGGCAAGGATCAGCACTTGCAGTAGGCAGGGTTTTCGCTGATGCTGTGCTAGAATTCCAGCTCAGACCAGTTTAAACTAAAAGGAAGGAATTGATGGGTACTACTGAGAAGTGCTATTCGCCTCGGGTTCATGTGGGAGCCAGGGGCTCAGTGAGTCATCCTGAGCTCCTTTTCCTTATGAATTGCTCTTCCCCTTTGTGGTTCCAAGAGAGTCTTCTGTTTCTTCTGCTGCCCTCTCAGTAACCCTCGAAGGAAGCTCACTCATTCAGCATGTTTATTGTGCACCTACTGTGTGCCAAAACTATTCTGAACCCCAGGCGAAAACCGATGGTTTTACCTGTAGGTTGGATATTTACAACTTAGGAGTTTCTTGGGACTAATCCAGCATACATCCAGGAAGGTCTGTTGTTTTCTTTTCTACCGTAGGCAAATCCTCACTCTGGGGTCAATATTCACTCATGAGAAATAACTTGCTCATGGGGTTGGGGTAATATGCATTTGTTAAATACTCTGAGTAATACTCATGGGGTAAATACTCACTCATGGGCAAAGACTGACAGGGAAATACTCATGGGGAAACACTCACTGATGGGCTGTCCTGGCCAGCTCAGTGGTGTTCTGGACTCTCTGCCCTCCAGCCCTTTGACCTGCCTCTCCCTCTGTGCAGCTCCAGATGAAGATGAGTGAGCGGGCTGCCTCGCTGGCCACCATGGTGCCCCTGCCGCGCAGCGCCTACTGGGAGCATATCACACGGCAGCACAGCACCGGGCAGCTGTACCGCCTGCAAGGTAAGGGTCCATGCGTGGGGACGGAGGACTGGCGCCTCAGAGATTCTCCTGTGGGAGGGATGCACAAGAGACAGGGAGCCCTGGGTTTGGCTCTGCTGGACTCTAATCACATCCACAAAGCCCCTCCTGCAGGAAAGCAGGAGACTGAAGGGACAATAGCAACACATAGCATTTATCCCATTTATGTACTTTCTTGTCCTCTAAAGGCACCTTTTCTGATTTATGTTGTATAGGAGTAGCCTGTGCAAAAACTTGGTAAATGACTACAGAAGCCTCTGTAGGGGCTTTGTCACTGATAGTGTGCAAGTCACAGAAATTTGAAGAACATGCACTTGACTCTGCCTGCTTCCTCTGCAGAAATTTGCTGATAAATAAATGCAAAGATGAATGAATGAGTGACTACAGAAGCAATGACTTAGGCACAAATGCCTTTTCACTGTGCTGGGACACTGCCACCCAGCTTCCCTTTCATCCCTGCCTGCTGCTCCTTTCTCTCCCAGAACAACTTTTCCTGTTCTTCCCCTCTTGTCCCAGATAACTCTGTGTCACCTCCAGCCCTCCCATCATGGAAACCTCTGATCGTACATAGTCAAAGGATGAAGCTGATGAGACATTGCTCCATGGTGTTCATTTCCTGGTTTAGCCTGTGACATGCTTGCTCGGGACTAGTTCTTCCAGCAAGCATTGGCCAACCTAGGCAGAGGAACAGTGGGGAGCAGGTCTTCCTCTTGGCCTTCTCATTCCACCCCCGAACCTGGCATGCAAACATCCATGAATGTCTGTAGAACTTGCATGCTTGCCTTCATGCTTGCAGGCACTGTTCTGTAGCAGAGAGTGTGGCGCACAGATGTTCAAAACCTGTATCCAGAGTGCCTGGCTGAGTGAGGGCTACCTGTGCAAATAATGAATGAATGAATGAATTCACTCACCTTCTAAGACACAGCTACACCGAGAAGAGTTGGCCTCATCAGGTCACCAGCAAATACCAGTGGTTCTCACATCAGCTTCAGAAAGCTTTATAGATTTGAAGCCTATCATAATTTTTGTCATAGATCCATAACGCTTATACTATTACTCCATTTTATTCTGTTTCTTTTACTCAAATTTATTTATTTTAAAGAAAAGCATGTTTCATGACCTCTCTATGGTTGTTATAATTGGCTATATTTTCCAAACATACAATAAGATCAACAGTAATCGTGCAAGTTTCAAAGAGGCTTGCCGGTGAACATAAACGCACACAAAGCTTTTGAATTGCTTTGTGTCTTGACTTTTAGTATCCACCAAGGTAATCTTTACAAACAAGGCATGTCTTTTTATAGTCATGTGTCTGGAATGCAAAAGGAAGTCGGGGACTCAAGTGACACAGGCTTCATCGAGAGGAAATTGATGAACAGCCTTAACCCCTGGACAGCAGGGTGGCCTGAGCTTCCATAGAAACTGACAAAGCTCTGGATTTTCCTTCAACACCCAGTTTGCAGAAATGCTCTGAGAGTGAAGAAAGCTGGGACATGCTGCTGATTCAGAGTTTTATTTGTGAGCATCCCAGAGCATAAAAGCCCTCAGGACAGCATGGGTGTGGACAAAGCCATGTGATGGACAGTCTTAAGCTAGCCAACGCTAACCCAACATAGCCAACATAACCCAAGGGGGAAGGCACTTGACAGAGATGACTGAAGTCTGTCAGTCTTATCAGGGCTCTGATTGGGCAGTCCTGTTTTTAAGAGTCTTTGTAAGTTGAAAGGGAGTGTTGAGAAGCTGTTGGCATCCTGTCTGTGTGTTCCTAGGATGCATGTCTGCCTACCCCGATAATGTCTACGTTGAATACCATGAAGACAGTGATTTTATTTTCCAGCCTCCAGACTCAGATATTGAATGACAATTGCAAATTTGCCTGTAGGCTCGAAGCCCCGTTATGGTTGGAAGACCCTGCATTGCTGACAAATCTGAGATGATGGGCAAAGATGAGAAATCCACTCGTTCCAAAGTAACAGTAGTTATACTGTTCCCCTGAGAAATGAGCAGAGTGACTGAAGACATCACAGCAGGGAAAGCGATGTACATTCTGTCAGAAGTTTCCTTTGTTGTTTTTATTACAAACAAGCCACACACCCACCAACCCCTTGGAATTGGAACTGAGCTTATCCTCTTTATCTTTGGGTTTATTACTTCTTCATGCCTAACCCATCACTCAAAAGTAATGAGGTTTTACTGTAAAATTAGGTTCAAGTTGATTGGTATAGATTTTTTAAATGAACACAGTAATTGTACTTATAAAACAGTAATTTGAAGATACTAAGATGAGTACATTTCTAATGAAATAAAAGCCAGTGATAATGAGAAAAAATGCCACAGAATTTCTGCCTATGTGATGGATTATCAAGCTTTCTGATTGATAATTTATAGGGTTTTGAAGATGATAATTGCAATTTTTATTGCTTATCTTTCATACATAGTGTGATATTCCCTTAATATAAGTGTCCATTAGAATTCTTATGTTTTTCCTATTTTGGCTTCTTATGAATACTCAGTGAGATACCCTAAGGCCTCAGAATATTTGTCAGAATATTTGTATACGTGAAAATGGCATTGTAGTTGTTTTGAATCTTTCTGTTTTTACGTTTTAAATCAATTGCTCTTCATCAAATGACTTGTTTTCAGACACTTTTGTTTCTTGTGTAGTAGTCCATGTAAATGTGTTTTAGTTTGTCCTTTGGTTTGTCTACTGAAATATTTCTCCACCTGTGTTTTCTATGTAGACTTTCCCACTGTAAATTCATGTTGTAGATTGCTTTTCTGTCCCCAATATTCATGTCTTTTACCAGTAAATTTTTCACAGTAAGCAAAACAATTCACAGACTGCCTAAGACACCTTCATTATCAGAGGTGACTACGCATATGACAGATAAGTGAGGCAAGCCCATCTATTGTTATAGCTTACCCTCCCTTTCTCCCACCCTGGAAGAGAAAATAATATTGAGAAAAATGAATAACACCTGGGCCTGGACGCTCCCTGCACTGAAGTTACACAGCATCTGCCATTTCTTGTTTTGCTGGTGATTATGAGTCACACTTCTCTGACCACCTTGCTTGCCTGGATAACTTTCAGGCTGACTTTTCATGATAGATCTGGAGGTTAATTGAGGAAATCACATCCTTACCAAAGAATTGATCCAACTTGCTTGAGAAAGTTTTTGATTTCCTCTGCAAATTTAGTCTTAGAGTGCCACCTGCTGTTTGATTTTGGAATTATCATTTTACTCCCTTCCAGGGAGGAGAGGCATATGCTTCATGCAGCCAGAGCTATTTCATTCACCTTCATTGCTTCTCCCCCATTTTCCAGTTTCATGTAGAAATTCTTTTAGGTGTTCACAGAACCAACATGGAAGGGAGTTTTGGCATGGCAACTGGATGGCATGATGGAAACCTAGCACTCTGCCAACACTCGCTGGGCACTGCACTCATATCATTCCTTCAGGAATGCTCTGCATGAAATAGCTGCAAACTGCAGTTTCCCCATCTGTGTTCTGTGGGGTACTCACTTCTCCTCCCTCTCCTGTAGACTGCGGTCCAGTAAGCTGGTGGTAGGGGGTGGGTGGATGCTATACATTAAATCCTCCTTTTGGAGATCCAGAAGACATACCACCTTTTCCAAACCAGCAGTAAAGAATCACTCATCTTGTTTGAAGCAGAGCTCTACAAATTTCATTTGAACATGAAATATCTTCTGTCCTTTTACCTATAAACAAGCATTCACATTCCAGTAGTGTAGTGCCAGATGCACCCCATTTGACATGGGAGATAAGACACAGGGTATTTTTATAAAAGTTCTCCTTTTTTAAGAACGTACTGTGTGCCACGCTTTGCCCTAGGGGGTTAGCTTTCATGGTATCACTTAGTGCTCAAAACAGTCACTTGAGGGTATTTTTTTCCCATTTCTAGCTAAGAAGCTGAGAGTTTGAAGAGTTAATAATATTTCCAAGATCCTGTTTAGTAAGTAGTTGAGGATTGCATGTCTGTGTTCATTCATCTACTTACTCGTTCAGCTACTCACTTAGTCATCACTCATCCATTCACCCATTCATCTACTTGATCATTCATTCATTTGGCACATGTTTATTGAGTATCTACTTAATGCTAAATGTTGTGCTAGATGATAGAGATGCATCAGCCTCTAGACAGACATGTTCCTACCCTCTTGGATCTTATAGTCTAAAGAAGAGTCACAGTAATTAAGTATACTTAATTTCAAGTGCGGTAGCTGTCACATTTGAAAAGAAAGCATTTACAATAGAGGAATAGGCGGAGTCATTGACTTGGAGGGGATGATGCCTTGGAGAGGGCTTCCTTAGATGGTGGTTATAGGAGACTACAGTGTTCACCTCAGTCATGAAGTCTGAAGAGAGAGAGCTGTAGTGAGAGCCAAGGAAAAGCATTCTCCATTGAGAGATCAGCAAGTGCAAAGACCCTGAGGTAGAAGCCAGCTGGGGTTTTCAGAGAACAGAAAGGGGACTGTGGGGTTGGCCCAAAGGGCATTGGGAAACAGTGGGGTGCATTCAGCCTCAGAGTCATGCTTTCTCTGACTCCCTCATCCCAGATCTGATGAGATCCCTCATCAGTTATTATGGTGGGAATCTTCACCCAAAGGAGCTCCGTAACCCAATCTTTTCAGATCTCTTCTGTTGGAGTTGCCTTGGAAGACGGCATCTCTTGTTTCAAACCAAAACCAAGAAAAACTAGGCACCTGTTATCATTGACGAGGTTTGACTTTAGACAATTTTAAGAAATGATTGGGTGGCCCCCAGTGTTTGTGTCACGCTCTACCTGGCACCTCACTGGATTTCCCTGGCAATGGTTTGGGTGACAACAGCAGACCTGTCTTTTATATTTCAGTGGAGACCCTCCAGGGTTAAGCACTGACCAGTGTGTGGAGGGGCTGGCGCTACAACTCCCGTGTTCTGACTCCCTCTCAGGGCTATTTCTTTATTATGTGGCCTTTGGGAGGAAGTTCTGCTATGTGGGTACTTCAGAGTTACATACCAAGCGGTGGAAATAGTTCCTCCAGGGTGTTGGTTCCAGCCTGTGACTTACATGTTTATTTTAAGAGTGATGGGTTCCTGAAGCAAGTGGCTACTTCAGAGGAGTTAAACTTGTTTTTTCAGTATTCATTCTAATATGGTCACAATCATTGTATGTTATACAAAAGCCTTTATGTTTTCTTTAATCTTTACTGGTACCATGAGGAGGGCAAGCAAGTGTCATCACCCATTTTTTGTAAATATGGAAAATGATCAGATTATTGCCAAATTCCTCATCGCTGGTCCTAGGACTGAGTCTAAAGAGGTCAGGACTGTGATGATGTGACAGAGAACATACGTGTGTGCCTTCTGCCCTGTCAGCCTTTGGGCTGGGTTCTGTCCCCACCATCCTGAGGCATTTCGAGGGCCTCTGCTCTGCGTGTCGTGTGGGCTGGAGCCGCAGGCTTGTTATGAGGGAAGTGTTACCCAAGGGAAATTGCGTGCCTGTGCCAGCCCCTCGCCAGCAGATGGCAGTAAAAGCTCTCGTTTTTATAAATTCAAGGCATTTCATCTCTAGGGAAGAGCCGGGTGTCACTTGTTGGCCAGTTCCCACCTGCAGTCTGGTTTTGTTGACAAAGTTTTATTGGAACATCCATGCCTGTTCGTTAAATGTTAGTGACGGTTGTTTGTGAGCTACAGGCTGAGTGATGTTCCGAGACCCTACGGTCGTCAGAACCTGTACTACTTAGTACCTGGTCCTTCACAGAAAGTCTGCCGCCATCTGTGTCACATGGGGGCTGCCAGTGACCTTGTCTCTTGCCTTCCTGACTCCTTCATTTTTTCTTGGTTTGGAATCTACACTTTAAATAATAAAGGTGAAATGGATTTTAAGAAATCCTCATTTACTGCAAAATATCCTCAGTATACTCTTGCCTGATTTCTGCTGAGACTTCCAAACCAGAGTGTTCCAATGAAAAGCAACCATGGTCCTAGGAGCTGCTCTCTTTCACCCTAAATATCTGACAATAGGGGTTGATGAAAACAATTAAGTAGGAAAATCACCGTTCCTGGCCTGATTATCGTTCAGTGCAAAGACCCATGCAAATTATATGTTAATCATGTAAATGACATGTTAATCTGCTGCCTCATTTGCATATCACCGTGAGTAGCCTCTGGGGGGCAAAGGCCTATATTGTAGCTTATTTATTTCTGTTCCATAGAAACTCATTACTAGCTAATGTGATCTTGAGCTTTCCTGAAATATAACTGCATTTTCTTTCTTTTTAAATTCTTTTTGGGAAAGATGTCACCAGCCCTCTGAAGCTGCATCGAACAGAGACTTTTCCCGCCTTCCGATCTGAGCACTGACAGGAAGTGCCAAGAGTCATCATGTGACGCGCTTGCGAAGTGTCGTTCAGAGATGAGCCCGGGAGGTCGCGGGGTGGCAGCGAGGGATGCCACCGGGAGGGGCAGCGTCAGACCTGGCCAGCCCGTGGTCACCGAGGAATTCCGCAATACAATATCTGTTTCTGTACTTCTTTCCTTTTTCTTCTTTTTTTACAATTTAGTGTGATTGAAAAATGTCCTAGAGGTATCGACTTGGCGTTCCCTCTCTGCAGCTGGACAGAAAGGAGTCGATGCCACGGAATGATTTTCTATTGTAGATACCGTGTCCCTTGCGCTTCTCTGAGCCTGTCCTTCTGTGGGTCCTTGTGATTTTCCTCGAGCGTTTCGATTGTGTGACAGTCAGTCCTGACAATAAAGTGGCTCTTCATTATTTGTTATTTGTTTATACTGTTCCCCTTGGTTCTTCATATGCTGGTTCCAGCTAACTGGAACTCCCATTTTACTATAATATTATCAGTCACTTAAATCAATACTTGGACTCCTGTCACCTATTATGTTAAGGGTGACTTTTCAAAGAACACTTTAGGGTTGATGAGGTTATAGTTTCTCTTGCACAGGACCTTTCGCCCCACTCCCTTTTTAAAAGAAACGTCATCAAACATTTGAAAATAAAAGCTCTTTCTTTGCCCAGAAGGGCTTTGGCAATGAAGTTTTCGTGAGAACCTCAGTATTTCTGGAGGTGCGTGAATGTCCTTAGGAGCCATCAGCTTCGCTCCCCTTACATTCCAAAAGCCCACAGGGTACAAGTTAGCCAGGATTTCCAAGGACACTGATGGGTTTGTCAGGGTGTGCAGGAAACCATCCCATTACCTTCTGGGCTCTTCTAGCCTGGCAGATCATAAAAAAAAAAAAGTGATAAGAGAAAAAAATAAAACTTTATTAATCACATGTCTACCCCTATTTCCACGGGAGAAACCCCACTTGACTAACTGACCATGTGGCTTCATACACCCATCTTAAATAGCTTAGCCAGACAAAAGGACTTGGGGGACTATGTGGAAGAAGGGGACTGTGGGGAAAGTGCAGCAGACAAAGGGATGCAGATTTAAATTCTGCCTTCTCAACAAAAAGCCATGCAGGTGATTAGGTCTTCCTAGAACAGTGAGGGAGATGCCTTAACAGAGAAAGGTCTTTTTCAAAAGTAACCTTCACTCAGAAATCAGGACCCCTTCCATGGGATCAGCCCCTTGCCCTTTTGCCGTGGAAGAATTTTGCTCCTCTACAGCTAGCATTTTCTCTCATGGGTTGAGAAGTATTGGGAGATGAGGGTTGAATTCACCTGAGAACTAATTAGTAGGTTAAGGATATATAAATGATTTAGTGCTAATGACTGCTGCATTTGTGTTCTGTGTTCTCTGCAGCTGCTCTAAATAACCACTTTGGCTTATCCTACTTCTCCCAGGTGTATTCATATTCACCTTTTAAAATTTTGGTTTGCCACACACATTTGATAATTCTATTTCTGTTTACTTTCTTGACTCTTGCCTTATTTTATTTCCTTTCTCTTCTAAAACTATCTCACAAAAGGTTCTGATTCTCAGAGCACTGACAGCCAATGTGGGGGATTAAGTTGAAGAAGTAGATAAAGGGAATGGAATTAAAGAAATAATTATAATTTTAATGAAGTCAAAATTGCTGAGGCAAGTCTAAAGCTAACGAGTATATAAAGAAATGTTGCTGCACGTACTTAACTATGTTACACAAGAAGAGCCGCTCTTCAAACTTTCAAGGAAAGGAACATATTGAAAATAGAGCTAGAGTCCATCAGGTGATGCCAACAGATTCAATTTATTGCTGGGCGAGCACCATCTCTTTTCTTCTTGCATTGTTACTTCATCCCCACTACGGCAACTTAAGGGAGGTGTAATTACTGTTCCCATTTTGTAGATGGGGAAACTGAGGCTCAGAGAGTTTGAATAATCTAAATAAATCCAAGATCTCTCAGTTCTGTTAAAAGGTAAATGGAGAAACATTAAAATGTTTTTCAAGATTGGGCATTGAATCTAGCAGTATCAGACCAAAGGCAGCTCGGAATGCTCTTTGGACACCAACTGGGGGAGGGTTTCTATGGAGACCAGGTGGCAGCAAAGCAAGGACATGATTTGATTGGTCATAGTTGAAGCTGCTGCCTTATTTGGGAAAGCCTGGTTGGTTTTTTGCTTGTGATTGATCTTCAATTATCTTCAATTCTACTTTCTCTGATTTGAGTGCAGTGAGTCTGCTTTTGGTTTTGGATTGCTAGGGACACATCAGTATCTGATCAACACCTCATCTATTTAATTACTTTAACAGCTGCTAAATGGGAGCCTCACCTTTGAAGCCAGTTTTGACTCCTCAGCTTGCTGTGTAGATCCATAACCCTGGCTACTTCAGGGGGCAGTGACTTTTTCATTAAAGGACCAGAAGATAGTTTAGGCTGCAGGCTCCATATGGTTTCTGGTGCTGTCACAGTGCAAAAGCAGCCATATGCAGTACGTCAGCAGAAAGACTGAGATGAGTGCCAATAAAACTTTATTTACAACAGCAAGTGGGCGACTGTGGACACAGGACTTACCCCTGTGTCCTTACCAGTCCCTGGCTCTAGATAACAAAAACCTGAACTCTGCCAGCAAGACATAGTTGTGAATCACAGCAGATGCTGGAGCCAGATTCTAAACTGGCCCCTCCCCTCTAGCATAGGACCTATGACCTTTGGGGTAATCTCTGCTGCAATCCTTTGTGTCACTATTGGACACAAATCACTGGTTTTTTACCTGTTTCCTACAAAGTAGCTTCTTAGTTCTCAGACCTCTGCATTGTCTGGACTAAATATATAGGGAGTCACATGACCTTGGGTCTTGTTATACAATGTCCCAGGGCAAGGATGCCGCCACCCGCACAAAAATAAAAGAATCACAAATACTGTCTTTTATTAGTTTCAGGCTTTTGTTGGAAACAATGAGATTTTTAAATGCTAGAATCTTTAGTCTTAATTAAGGGGATAATAATAAATAAGGGGAAACGATTTCATTTTTCTTTTCTGATGCCTAGCCCAAGCGGGTGGATATCCACACATGAGAATGGGGGAGGTTCTCATACTACATTGGATTGTGCATCATTCAGACTCAAGTCTAAAGCACTTACACCAACATTGCACTACAAGGTGGAGTCTGCCTATGGAGATTTTCCTGGTCATGATCATTGTTTCTGTTTTAACTATGCATCAAGAGAAGTGATGTTCTGCTGGAGATGGAGTAGGAGGTGGGGGAGTGATCCCCGACACCCCCTGCAAGTTTAGTGAGTGTTAGCAGGTCAGGACCAGGCACCTGCCATTATATAGCCTGAGCCACAGGCATGAAGTATGGAAGTGAACTGTTAACAAAACAGAAAAGAAAACCAGAAAATGGACATTAGTACAAAGAAAATTTTAATGATTTCTTTGGGAGATGGTCTTGACTCTTGAGAGGGGAACAATGTACCAATCATTAACAAAACCTACTTTGCCCCAGGGGCCTCCCTGGTGGCACAGTGGGTTTAACAACGCACTATGAAGCAAACCGTAGCCACTGCAGCACGAGTTCGATCCCTGCCACCGGTCAGCGGGGTGGCCCACACAGTGCAGCAGACCTCTCCTGTTGTGCCTCCTGCTCCCATCAGCAGTGTGTTTCAGTCTGCCTGTTCTGTTCCCCCCTCTGTCTCTGGTGAATCCTCTCACCCCCTGCACCTCTGGCCTGTACCCCAGTGCTTGTGTGCATAAAATAAATAAATCTTTTTTTAAAAAAAATCTACTTTGTCCCAGAGATAATACATCAGCTTTCAGATTCCCACAACATGGGACGCTCATGGCTTCCCTTTCATGGGAAGAACTTTGGTTCTCTCAGAGGTAAGATGTCAGGCTTCCATTTTCTGATAAAAGTCAATAGTTGGCTGACTTCAAAGTGAACTTACTGCATCCATCTGTGGATTCTGATTCAGCCAGGGCAGGGCTACACAGTAATCTTTTGCTGACTCCTGTGCAAATGAGATGCCCCCATCTGTCCACATTTTACTCTGAATTTCAAGTCATCAAACACTCATAGAAGGTGCTCATTCAGGAGCCCAGGAGCCCACATAGTCCATCGAAGTCTCAGGGGATTCCAGGGTCCTGGTGTAAAATCCTATTCTTTCTTAGAAGGCTTCTTACCTTGAGATAGGCATGGAGAGCATTTCCGGCCACTGAGATTTGGCACTGGTTGGCAATTAGGGAGTTGTTGGCCAAAACGCCTCCCTTAAGAAGTGGAGAAGTGGCTTGGGATGCTGGAGAGGTGGGAGTTGGGCACAGGCAGAAATGTGGTTCCTCGTGGGTTACTCACAGCGGGGGGGATCTGTATGCTGGGATGGCAGCTCCGGAGTGGGCGCCTGCCCAGCATTTTCAGTGGCTCTGCAATATTTTCTTTGTTGCCATAACAACTAATAAGGAGGCCCAGTTTGCCCTGCTTTGTTTCTCTGAGATGCCTGAAGTGCCAGGGCTTCCCACACTGCTCTCTTTAATAGGAAAAAGCCAGCCAGGATCTGCTTGGGAAGCAAAGCACAAGCTGCAGCAGGCGTGAGGTGAGGAACTAAGTCCGGGCCAGTGGTTAATGAGCTTGGGCTCCTGGCTCCCCCCAGCCCCCTTCCCGAGGACATCCATCCTTGTTGTAATGCAGTGTCATTTTGGAAGACAACGTTCTGGAAGGGCTTATTCATTCCCCGCTTCCTCTTTAAAGCAGGGGTTGCTTGGGTTAATGGAAAGATTTTGGAGATGGGTAGGGCTGGTATTTTCTAAATTCCTTAGGTCAGCATTGCTCCTCTGTGTACCTTTATGTTAGGTTGATTTGCTCCTTCAAATTGGAGCCCCTGAGATAAAAGGGATGGTAGTGGGGAGAACAAAATCCAAATTGGAACCTTAGAGGCCAGGGATCCATTTACTTGTATTTTGGGTAAGAAGTTACCCTCCCTAGGCATAAGCTGTGAAGACACATGGAAGCCCTTTATGGAAAGGTCTACAAACTGGCCCAGCTTGGCCTATTCCCTGCCACTGTCTGTGAAGCATTATTGGGACAGTTATGTCCGCTGGATCAGGCATGCGCTGTGGTTGCTGTGGTGAGGCAGCTAGAGAATTGGGTGGCTTTTGGGGAGGCGGGAGGGGCGTTCCCCAAACAACCTATCCCTCCACAGAACAGGTTTGCTGGGTCCTGCCCTACCTGAGTCCTGCCTTCAAGGACCAGCTGGGCATTGAGTCCTGACTGCTTGTTCCTCAGCATCTCTGAGAAGTGAATATTCTCCTGTGAGGGGTGGCTTGGCCCCCAGCCTGACCTGTGCCCGCTCGTTGCAAAGGTCATTTGTTCTGTGGTGCCTTTGCCTAAAAAAATCTTATTGTTTCCATTCCTGCAAAAACCAAAATTCCTTCAACACCAGACTCTCAGAGGTCCTTCCTGAGACCACTGCTAGCTCTTGAAGTGCTGGGGATGGCCCTACACAGCATCATGGTGGAAAGCCAGCCCCCTGAGGGAAGGCATTGTATCAATTCAACTTAGCTTTGTGCCCCCAGTACCAGACAACACACCTAGTTGAAAAAGCAGGTGCTTAATCAATATTCATTTCATGAGTTAAGAATTGGAAAGTGAGGTGGTAGCCAAGACACCATTAAATCGTGGCCTAGGGTAAGACTCGGTCTCCCTCTGATGAGTGGGACAGAATAGGGAGAAGGGCCACTTTTCTGGACCTCCTGCCACATGTGTCGAATCAGGCTTCCACTATCCCTGTGAGGATAGTGACTCCTGAATCTACATTCAACATACACAGGTGTGGCTCCCAAACTGTGTGTCCTGGGGTGCCATGGTGAACTTGTAGAGATCTGTGGGATACAGGAAAGTTTTGCAGGCAATAGCGACACTCAATGAGTATTGGCCTGTGGAAGCTACAGGCTGGAGGCTGTTCAGTTTCTACATTAGGTGAAGCCAGATGTCATTTTTGTGAAATTGGGTTATTGGCTGCTGCTCTGAACATAAGCAGAAACTCTCTTTGAAAATCCAGGTGGACCAGGAAATAAAGGTGTCAGTGGGTGTCTGGTCTGATGCCCAGGTTGGAGGAGCTTCCATGCCCCATAGACATACCCACATCCCCTTAGCAAGTAATTGTGGTTTGTTACAGATATTACTTTTCTTTGGATTTAGGGGTGTGTGTGGGGGTGTGTGTGTCAATGGCTACTTATTTATTAGAACATAAAGACTTAATTTGGTACCTAACAATTTGATAAAATGGAATGGCTAGATATTTCTTTTGGCATGAGGACGCTATGGAAAAATTACTGAGCTGCTCAGAACACTGTAAAGAGGAAGTACGAGAAGCTGCGTCCCAGCCTGTGTTCTATTCTGCAGCCGTACTCTGATCCCAGCTATAGGGCATGAGCTCCTAGAGCAAACAAATTAACATTAGATAAGTAAGCGAAAGAACAAATTCAATTACACAGATTCTAAAGCCAGTGGGGTAAAATGAGGGTATATATCCCAAGCTAAGGAATAGGATTGGGATCTGGGGCTTCCAGGGAGAGGAAGAGCACTCACCTGATGAGGTGAGGCAATTCATATAACAAAGACAAGCTGCTTTGTAATTAGTTATTTGCGTGCCACATAGGTAGGTTTGCCAGTAGAAAAGTAATTTCTGGTAAAAATCCTAATTCTGGGTAATGACCCATTTTCATTCTCCTAGGTAGTTAAGGGAGTGGTAAAATTTCCTATAAGCCCATTGACCTTCAAATGACCTTAGCTTGAAATAACCCACATGCCAATGTGACACGTCTTAGGGATGCTCATTCTAAACCTCTGAATCCTTAACTGTGTGCCAAGGGTGCTACCCATGCAGTCATACAAGGTCTCTCTCTCTCGGAGGTCCTACACATTGTTTAATGCTCTGCTGCTGCCGCCATCTTAAAATCTTTGAACATGTATTTGTAAGGAAAGTCAGAAGGGATAATAGGCTTCTGTTGAGCAGAGGCGACACTACGATGGGAGTGTCTCTTTGCTCTTCTTAACACCTTACTGGCATGTAGTGCCCTGATGCCCCATGAGCACAGAATGCCAGAGCACCCCCACAATGCGTGGGACTCAGTGAAACCCAGTGTAAGTGTTACAGGGCAGGGAGAGGAGCACCCAAGCCTGCCCTCTCTGAATGGGTTCTGCCATTCGTCACATCAAGACAAACATGTAAGACCTTTCATGGAAAGGAACTTTAATACAACTAGGGTACAATACAGAAAGGACAAAGAATACAGAAACTAAGTTAAGCATCCAAAGTTACCCATCTCCTTGAGGGTAAAAGTCCAGCCAAATAGGATTGGCCGAAAGCAAGGCCCAAAAGCCTGCCACAAGTCTAAGGGACCTTTCAGTAGAGACCCATAGAAAAGGGTCAGAAAGAGTCAGACAAATCTGGGAGGAAAAGAGCAAAATCAAAATCAAGATGAAAGCTGCCATTGTTAACCTCCCCACGGGTCTCTCACCCACATCTGTTCCAACCAGGCTAAGACCAAAAAGCAAGCGCAGTTTCTTCACATGTCCCTCTGCTCCACGTGCCTCCTCCAGGTCTCCTTGCTGCTCTCCATCTTCCTTCCTTCCTTCCTTCCTTCTCTCTCCAACATCTTATTCCTGCTCAGCTCCACCCACTTAGGGCGGAACCAGGATTGTGGAACTTCCCCTTTTCCTGGGACCACCCTGTTATATAAGGACAAGTATGTCACATCTCCTGGGAGTCAATAGGGGTCTTGACAGCCCAGAGAGATTCTCCCTTGGAACCAGAATTGTTTTAAATGTAGAAAATTCTAGAAATATTATTCTAAGAAACTAAAAAACCGAAGACATGTTGTATCTTTTTCCTCTTCACCTGCTTTCTGTGTATGACAAAGAAGGAAAAGGACAGCAGGAGATTTGGTTCTTCCTGGCTTACTGGTTGGTGAGCATAAACTAGTCTGTCACAATGGAAAGAAAGAAATTTTGTGCAGGGTTCGGATAGGACTAGACTGGGATTCCCCCTAGAGATGCCAATCCAGGTTCCTGAAAAAGAAGTTCTGTTCTTGAGTGAATTTTTCTTCTGTGTTCCTTCCAAGAAAAACACACAAATGCAGGTACCAGCTATGAAGTCCACAAGTTGTGTAATTTTCTTGACTCAACATGTGAATTAAAAATGTTCTCACATGGACGTTTAAAAGGGACGTGGCACAAAGTAAGGGGACCAGTGAGATCCATGCTGGCACTTTTATGTTTTAATTTCTCTTTACTTATAATGCCATTAATAGCAAATAAGCATCACAATGACAAACTGAGAGAGTAAATCAGAAAAGAAATCACTTGACATTGTAGTTCTTTGGGGGCACCCCTTCCCTGCCTTTCCAGTGAGGACCTCTGCACTTCCCTGCTATGCTGGGCCTCACTAATTCTGCAGCAGGTCCTGGGCAGCCCTGCTGATTAAAGAGAAGGCAAGCTGAGCAGGACTGAGGATTAGGTCTGGGTTGACTTTTTCTGCATCTTTCCTGCTTCTGTAAGAGGCTCCCACCAGAACTGCTGCTCACCTTTAGCCTGGCTGTCCAGGCATCTAATAATTGACCTGGACTGTCTCTCCTGAGCCCCAACCACACCTTTCCTATTTTAAGCAAATGCCCCAAGCCAGTCACAGTGATTGCACAGAGTTAAATACTGCTGGATTATTTTCCTCATCACTGAATTCCTTTTAAAGTTGCATCTTCAGAACAAAGAAAGAAAGAGAAGCATTTGGTTATCAAAGGCAGCCAGCCCCCAAATTTACCTTGCTTTAGCTGTCATGTAAATTTCCAGCCAGAGGCCTAGCTGGATGGCTTTGAAGATAAAGATCACAGTGCCATCCTAGAGAGGATTCAATAGGGTTTCTGATGATCCTATGATTTACTTGGAGAAGGAAGAAAAGAGCAGAGAACAATAGGAAGAACTCAGCTCTGCTGGCACAAAAGCCCAGCATCTAATTCTGGCCCTCTCATTGCCTGGAGGAAATGTCCTTAATGTGGAAGGGTTCGGATAGGGCTAGACTGGGATTCCCCCTAGAGATGCCAACCCAGGTTCCTGAAAAAGAAGTTCTGTTCTTGAGTGAATTTTTCTTAAGTGTTGAGTTGAACACTTTGCTTTGCTTTGTAGAGTGCTTGGAGTCTTATTCAGTAAACAGAATCTAGTGGACAAGGGAGGACTGTAGGCTGCAGAGTTTTGTTGCAAACTGACCTAGGCCACTTTGGTTTCTTGATGTTATGGGATCAGTAGCTTCTGATGATTAAATATAGGTGGGGGCAGGCCTCCTAACCCTTAAAGGGGCCATTGATAATTGTTTCAATGCCTTTGTACCGGATGCTTGCCAGTGAGCCAGCAGGCTCAAAGACAGTGATGTGGCCTGAGAGGTGAGTTCCCTATATTTTAACTGTTGCATTGTGTAGGACATATTTTCTTGAGGCAAAAAAGACAATAAACTAGCGGCAACATTGAGCTAAAACTCAAAGGGGAGGTGGGAGTCAATTGAAAATAGGGCTGATTGGGAATCCTAAGCCTACAGGGTACCATTTTGCAGGGGGAAGTTTCTGGGGTCCCCCTGAGTCTCTTTGATCCTAAAAGGTTTGGGGATGGCTACTGTGTTTCTGGCTCTTCCATAAATTCTTGAATTCCATGAATTATTTTTCACCAAGAGTCACCTCCTCTAAGGTTATGAGGAAGTTCATTTCCTAACAGGGAACCGAAACTAATGCCAGATGAAAAAGAGGGTGTCCAGGGACCCCAGATTATTAAAGCGTTCATTCTAAAGGTATATGTCTCCTGTGTACAAAAACAAACAAACAAAGCAGACTCTTGGGGTACTTAGAGATTTTTTTTTTTAAAGATTTATTTATTCATGCATACAAGCACTGGGGTACAGGCCAGAGGTGTGGGGGGTGAGAGGATTCACCACAGAGAGCGGGGAGC